>JAJVSH010000078.1:571455-604793 GCA_021460005.1 Tetramorium alpestre | reverse complement strand
TCTCCAAAGCTTATAAAAAAAGATAGGTCCGACCTTTCTTTTTTTAAAATAGCCATTATCATATTTCTTTTAATTCACTGCTGTCACAATCAATAAATCTTAATATCCGATTATCGCGCATTTTAACATAATATTTTGCAATTTAACTTACGACGCAAAGACAATCTGTCAATAGATAAAATATAGACTGCAAAAGATTCATAAAACTTTCAACATTTTGTTCATTTTACGGTTTCGACGATATTCAAATAATCGAATATGTCAATTTAGCATCGAGGAACTCTTAAACCTGTAAACGGGCACATAAAATATGTACAGAAAATATATACCTCTTATTTTGAGTTATCGCATCATAATATATCCACTTTAATATTAACAAGTTTCCTGTCCCCTTTTACAATTAAAAAATACATAAACTCTTTTAATAATGCAACATATGAATTATTAATGGAAAATGATTACAATACGAAAAACAGTTTTTTTGATATGTAAATTATTAATTTAGCGATTTCGAGTGCTATCTGTTCGAGTGCTATCAATCGAGAGATTTCAAATCTTTCAATCTTTAATTGGATATAGATCGAGCAAAGTGGGAAGATAAGCGCTTATTCTCCTCCTTTCCTCTTGTTTCTGCCGCGTCAACTCGGTACTTGCTCGTCTGTCACCCTCTGATCTGTACCTTCCACGGTCCTTCTGTCCGTCTCTTTGCCGAAAGTTTCTCGTGGGTAAGTTCGGGATATCGTCGTAACTCTACCGGTCGACATGCAAGTCCGTGTCTCCTTTTGCGCGTTGGCTCGGTTATTGATGAAAGACATGTACGTGTATCGACATTGTTCTCACTCGAGGACACGCGGCCATCGTGGTAGAGAAACTAGTTATAAACTAGTCCTCCCTTTCGGCCCTGTCTTTACATCGAGATACAGGTACGCGCATTGATTCGTCCTTTCCTTGAATGCTACCAAATTCGATTGCAACGAAGTGCCAGCCGACAATTGTGCTGATTCGTCCGTACCTAATGTCTGCGAACATCAAGCGAGACATCTTCGATGTATTTGAACTTTGGCAACGTGAATGCTGCTCGGGATTAATAATAAATATGACTGCATACTTGAAGAAAATTGGTTAAAGGAGGAAAAGAAGTCTCTCACGCTGTGTAAAAAAATATCTACTTTTATTGACGATTTCAATCGATACTATAAATATTTAATAAAAATAATTTTATAATTTTATTACGTCAGTTAATAAAGAAAAATCTCTATAATGATTTTAATACGTGACATTGATTATTTTGCAATGTGCAAAACAAATCTAAAAATATACAAATCTCACGAATATCAATAAATCAATACTTTAACACTTTGAAGCATCCATGTTCAAAACCGAAGAATTTATAAACTCTGTCGGTTATTACTTGCAGATGTTGCCAAGAATATCAGAATGCAAATACTGCGTCCGGATATGTGAGACAAAATTAGATCAGATAGACTCATACAATTTTCATTGAGTATGAAATGTACAATAAGTTACGTGATGCATACATCTACGCGTGATAATATATTCACGAAAATATAATTGGCTCAAATATTAGCTACAATTTATTTTCGACATAGATTCCGCCACAGTTAAACAATATATAAGAGTGATTAGTTTTTCAAACGTTAATTTTTAAAGAATTTATATTTGTTGTATTCGTGTAGAAAAAGATATTTAATTACACTTTCATAACAGGATATTTGATATTTATTCAACTAATACGAACATATATTGCATACGTGTAAAAAAATATTGCGTATCGGATTTCATATATTGTAATTCTAATTGGTATACAAATTTCACAGCTGGTTTCTCGGAAATACGCGCGAATGGTAGAGGCAATAATGCAAACAGTACGCGCGTATTTTAATTAGCACACGTCAAGGAAAATTCCGTTCTGCCTATTATGCCAATATTTTACGCGTGCTAAAACTGTTTGCAAATATTCGAATCCCGCTTGAATATATTATAACACAGAAAAACAAGAAATATCGGTAAATAGGGATTAATATTACAGTAACATTGTAACAAATGTAATAAGATATGTGTGGCTATTTGTCATGGCAATTTGATCACTCTGTTTCATGACGAAAATATCAGAATATATGTATGTATAACTCCTTAATATTGTAGGATATTTAGGGCCGTTAAGCCAAGTCGAGATAGGCGAACGCAATAATAACATAACAAGAGGAGCGTTTGGCCTAGCAGTGATAATGCTATGTCAAAACGAAGGATCCTAAGTTCAAATCTGATTGGACTACTTTAATTTTGCCTGTAATTTGGTGTCAGAAGTGAAATCGATTCACCTACCCTCAGGCAGGAAACGCCCAAAAAAGATTAAGGTAATTTTTAGGGGGATGAACAAGATTGTGCATCTGATGACATTCAAAGGAATGTTTTGTCGAAGCAGCAAAGCAGTCTGTGCGAGACGACAGAGCAGGCGTCCCTTGCACTGAAGATTTTCCATATGCGTCTGTTAGAATAAGCATTTTATGGCATTTTCCAGTTGTGTACACTTATACACGAAATATCGAAATCTTTCGATAATATAGTTAAGGAGAAACTAAGTACGTGACACCTTCCCCCTTAAATCATACGTGGTACCTTATGTTGTCACGTATGAAGAGAAATAATCGAATACAGCTATACTGGCATAATATTAATATTTGCTAAGGAGTACACAAAGAGCAAAACTAAATAGTTACTAAATATAATGGAAAATAGCGATCTAGCAAGATGAAATATGTTTAGTATAATGTAAATATAATTATACGATCTTATGACTAAAAATATAGCTAAGTAAAATAGAGTACCTACACAAAAGTAGGTAAAGTATACAAAAGGAGAGTAATTAAAGTACCCAATAATTGACGAGTTATTAATTATTAAAATCTGATTTAAAAAATTTTTCCTCTGTTACCTACAACATCCATATATGAAATATTAAATAAAAATTCGTAAACATTGTCTACACTCATTTGCGCGCGGCTGTGCGCACGAGTACAAGTAGTATGTAGAAAATGACAACGCATTAACATTGACATCTACCTATCTATTTATCCTTTCGAGTAGATCTCGAAATGTACGTTGTAGTGCAAGATTCAAGCTTTAATTTGAGCCTAGTTTGAAGTCCCTAGTACGTCAGGTAACAAAGAAAAAAATTTTTTAAACCAGATTTTCAATAATTAACAACTCGTCAACTATTGCAAAAATTGCAAAATGGTAGAGGACTTTTCGACTACAATCAGTCCACTCTACCTGCACACGACCGTTGTGTCAATAATTATTAAACACCCTGTATATGTGTGTTGTGTATATGTATATGTATGTATTTTTATATTGATATGTAATGCATACATATTTAGTGTAATTTAAACAAGTTATATAACTAATTATAAATTAATTCATCAATCAATTGCGCGACGACAGAGTCGGTAATCTAAAATACTTAAAGTACATTAGCATTTAGCATTTAAATAAGTTAATAAGCATTTTAACAAGTGTCATTATTCAATTTTATATACACAATTTTTTCAATTGTTGAGTAGTAATATAATTTATTAATGATAAGTCTTATATTTAATTAATTTTGCGTATTATCGCTAAAATGCAATCGATTTTAAACAATATCTTTAAGATCTTCAAGATAGATCTTCAAAGAACGTGTCCATAATGATATTTAATATGTCGAGTAGCACAAAAATGTATGTTTTTTGAAACATATGATGATAAGTTTGGTTTGTATTTTGAAGATCGGATTGTTTACCCAAATTGTTGAATATAGACTGCCGTCAAAAAATTTAAGATCAAAGTAATTTGTAAATTTAATTTATCATTTATTTTCCAAGTGACATAACTCTGCAAAAAATCAGATTTTTTTAAAATTAAGGTTGAAATCTCTTTAAACTGCATGATTTTTTTTAATTAAAGGTTGAAATCTCAGCTTTAAAATGGTATATATATTTTTTTTTATTAGAGACATTGATGCAACAGGAACCTCGTAAATTAAAGGGCATGTTTGAGATTTTAAAATTAGTCAAGTTTGTAAGCGTGCATGGACTTGGATAATTTTTTTTCGAGCATGTTATATACTTCAAATAAAAGCCTAATTCTTCCCCTTTAATTTGAGTGGTTGCTGATCGCTGTGCGATTTTTTTTGACCGAGTTTTGACCAAGTTTGAAAAAGAAAAAGTCAAAATGGTCATTTTGACTTTGATCACTTATTATTCGTAAACAAATCAACATACAATTCTCTGCGAAAAAGCATTAAAAAGCTGAAAGTTTTTGAATAATTATAGGATTATATTATATAAATAAAAATAGCTTGCATTATTTTTTGAGAAAAAATGATAAATTAAATTTACAAATTACTTTGGTCTTAAACTTTTTGACGGCAGTGTATATTAAGTATAGAGTTTTAATTAAATAATATGATATGTATGTACTGTCTTATTAAAATGTTATCTTTGAGATTGCGTATCTCTTTCTCTCAAACTAGTACAAACCTAATCTCATTTTAATGTAATGGCAAAACTTTTATTAAGATGACAACACAGTTCCATCGTGTTACATTTTATTTTTCTTTGTGAGCTCTAAGTAAATATTTTTACGTTTTTTATCTTCTTCAATCACTTATAAAATATATGATAGAAAGATATTTACGTGTGACGTATTTAGAATAAATAAAAGATATCTTGCTACTTTTTGTTATACCCTTTAAATATCTTTGCATCAGACATGCATCCGCTTTATTTCTTCTATCCGTGTAACAATCGCACGCTTTGACCTTGTTTTCTTTCATGCATTTAATATTAGCTTATTTGCCCGAATAAGTAAACATTCTCAATTTCTTAGAAGACCGATGGAGGTTGGAGCGACTATCTCTCCGGTTATTCCTTCTACCGGCTGCAATTCGAAGACCTTCTTCTTCGACGAGAACATGTCCTCGATTTCGCGCAGGGTCTTTCCTTTTGTCTCGGGTAGGAAAAATAGAATGAATATCACGCCGATCAGAGACACAATCGCGAAAAAAAGAAACACGCCGTGCATGCCCATTACTGCCTCCATATCCGGATAAATCTTGATGGTTACCGCACTGAAGAGATAACCCACAGCAACCGTCGTACCGGACAATATATCCTTAACTTTGGCCGGATATACCTCGCCTACCATAGCGAACGGAATTGCCAGATAACCCAAGGTGCTTGTGAATATGTACATCACTATGCAAATCACTGGAACCACCCCGTTCGCCATGACGGTACCACTTTCAGTCAGAAACACGTAGAGCGACAGACCACTCATAAAGATCGTCATTCCGATACCGGAAATCATCGACGGTATTCGTCGGCCGAACTTTCGGGACACACCGGCGGTCAAAAGGACGGCTGTAAAACGACCAATGCCTATCAATACCGCACCGAGATAAGGATCGATCGTAACACCCGACTTGTCCATGATCGCGACGGCGTTGTATACAACCACGAAGATCCCGGAGAACTGTTGGAAGAAGAAGTAGCTGAGCATTATGCCATACGGCACCAGGGCGCTCCTCTTCACCAAGTGCTTCAGCAAGTTCTGATTCTTCTTCTGCGGCCGTGGTTTCAGCTCGAGCAGGACATCTGCCGGTGCCGGTTGGTCCTTCGGTATTCCGCGGAATTTCTTCATAATCTCCAGCGCCTCCTCGGGCCGATTTTGATCCCGCAGCCACAGAGGAGACTCAGGTACCACCAGCAGAGTGAGGGCGATCGCACACAGCGGGAATAGAGCGCACATTAAAGCCACCAGTCGCCAATTATCCTTAAAGATATATCCAAAGATGTAAACACTGAGTACACCGAGAGCGTAAGAGACGCTGGTCCATGTAACCATCGTGCCGCGCCATTTCGGCCCGGCTATTTCCGCCACATACACCGTCGTTGGAACCGACGCCATACCCGTGGATATTCCGGAAATCGATCTCCCAATCAAGATCTGTATGTAACTATTCGACATGTAAATAGTCACGTAACCGACTAATGACAGCAACGACGTCACGTACATGCTGATTTTTCTTCCTCGTCCCATCACGACACTCGAGAGTAGACAACCGATGGGCGTGCCCAACGCCGATACAGTAGCCATCCAATTGGCCTGGTTAGCATCGAGTTTTAAGTCAGTTTCATCTTTCGGCCATCTCATCGCGGGTTCTGCTACAGCGCTGTAGCCGTAACCCGTTGCTGGACCCAGCACCACAACATTGGCGCATAAGGCCATTAATATTTGATAACTTATTCCGGCACGTTCCCATTTTTTTTCTTCGGTAACGCTGGGTTTCATCTGAATGAAATGGCTGTATTCCTCAGAAGAAAACATTTTCTTAGGGAAAGACATTTTTCCAGATCCTAATGTGTCTGTGCAGCAAACTTTATTTAATGTCGAATGAATGAAGTTACAAACTATAGATGTCGCGAGTGTAGAACACGAGTAACGAATGGAGACTTAGAAATATCGCGTGAGCGACGATTTGAATAAGAGTTCTAAGACAGAGTTAGGCAAAGCGCCAGGACAAAGTCCTAGGCGAGATTTAGTCGGAGTACATGATCGGAATTAACTGTTTAACTGTTGGCCGAAAACTGACTGACGCTGTTCGTCGTTTCTCCGCCTTATTTATATCCAAATAGCTAAGACCTCCCTCCTCCTCCGCGAGATTCCCACTACTTCATACGCATTTTCTTAAGTAAGGAAGGGTTTCATTGTGTTTAGATAAGATTTCTAAATTTTAAGACGACAGAGTAGACGTCCCTTACCCTGGAGATTTTTCTATATGCGTTTGTTAGGATAAGCATTTCATGGCATTTTTCAATTGTGTACACTTGTACCGAAATCTTTCGATAATATAGCTAAGAAGAAATTGAATACGTGACACCTTCCCTCTTAAATCATACGTAGTACCTTATGTTGTCACGTATGAAAAGAAATAATCGAATACAATTATAGTGGCATAATATTAATATTTGGTAAGGAGTACACAAAAACTAAAACTAAATAATTACTGAATATAATGGAAAATAGCGACCTAGCAAAATGAAATATGTTGTTACTGAATATAATGGAAAATAGTGAAAATAGACCTAGCAAAATGAAATACGTTAATGTAAATATAATTATACGATTTTATGATTAAAAATATAGTTAAGTAAAATAGAGTACGCAAAAAGTACATAAAAAAAGGTAAAGTAAAACACAAAAAGAATAACTAACGTACACAAAAAGTAAGTGAAGTAAAAAAAAATTTTAATTCTACGCATAAAAAAAATTAATACAAAATTAGATTTACTTTATACTTTTTGTATTATCATTAACATTTATTAGAGCATTATGATATTATTATACAATTATTCTATTATTATCGCTTTTTACTTATCATTATTGTCAGTAATCATGTCCTGGTAAGAAATTTATCATATAAAAACATATATAAATTTATGTAAATATGTAAAAATATGTATAGACATATATAAAAATATGTATAATTATATTATACGAAATATGTCCATATATATTCATACTAAATTCTTTCTTTTGTAAAATTGCTATTTAATATAACAAAAATAATAGTAGTAGTAAGAAAACATAAAAGTATTGTAATTAAAAGGATAATTTTCGTACTGTCTTTTTTTACAAAAAGTTAAGTTAGAAAAAATGAGGAAAAATTGACTATGTATAATCATATACATACTTATGTATACTTTCAATTATAAATATATATGATTATATATGGGTAATCTTTTTTCATATTTTCAAACAGAATTTTTTGCGAAAAAAACATTGCAAAATTCTTTTAATCCTTATTCTTTTAATTATATTTCTGTTTTTTCATTATTACTATTATTTGTCTTATATTAAATAGAAATTTTACAAAGGAAGGATGTTAGTATAAACATGTATGGACATATTTCGTATATAATTATATACATTTATATAGTTACATATATTTATAAATGTTCATATATGTAAAAATTTTTATCGAGACGTTAATCGTCGTTTTATCCTTTCTTGTCTCATTTCTCCACTGAATCTCATATATTCCATGCTTTCACATTTCGTAAATTGTACATTATTTTGTGTTTGTTATTTAATTCACATCATTGTTACGCCATTTTTGTTAATGTATTATTTAAAATTTTAATAAAATACATGAGAAGCACATATGTATAGATAAGATATATGTATACATATGTATAGATAAGATGTGTATACATATATCTTATCTATACATATATATAGATATATCTTATCTATACATATGTATAGATAGAGAAGCACATATGTATAGATAAGATATATGTATACATATATTAATACATATGTACTATATATATGTGTGTATGTGTATGTATTTTTATATTGATATGCAATGCATACATATTTAGTATAATTTAAATAAGTTATATAACTAATTATAAATTAATTCATCAATCAATTGCGCGACGACAAAGTCGGTAATCTAAAATACTTAATGTAAATTAGCATTTAGCATTTAAGTAAGTTAATAAGCATTTTAACAAGTGTCTTTATTCAATTTTGTATACACACTTTTTTCAATTGTTGAGTAGTAATATAATTTATTAATGATAAGTCTTATGTTTATTAATAATTAATTTTGCGTATTATCAATAAAACGTAATCGATTTTACACAATATCTTTAGATCTTCAAAGATACTGTCCATGATGATATTTAATACGTTCGAGTAGCACAAAAATGTATGTTCTTTGAAACATGTGATGATAAGTTTGGACTGTATTTTGAAGATCGGGTTGTACCCAAATTGTTGAATATACCATACAATAAGCATAAAGTTTTAATTAAATAATATGATATGTGTGTATGTATTGTTTTATTAAAATATTATCTTTGAGATTGTATCTCTTTTTATCAGACTAGTACAAACCTAATCTTATTTTAATGTAATTTGCAAACATATTTTGCAAAATAGAATTAATTGTAAGTATTGACATATGCCACTATTTTTGTTTTAATGGCAAAATTAAACTATTATTAAGATGATAACAGTTCCACCATGTTACGTTTTATTTCTGTTTGTGAACTCTAAGTAAATATTTTTATGTCTTTTATCTTCTTCAATCATTTATAAAATATACGGCGAAAAGATCTCTATGTATGACGTATTTAGAATAAATAAGAGATATTTTGTTATTTTTTGTTATATATACCCTTTAAATATCTTTTAAAGAAGTATGTCAGAATTTCAAAGATAATACCATTGTTATAATATTTGGCTAAGATATTCATTAATGTATTTTGTTCCTACATGTAAAATTTGAAACCAATTTACCGTATCGTTTTCCAGAAAATTAACTGTCTGTAAGACATAATCTCTTATGGCAAACAATGCGCACATCGACCATTTATCTATTACAATATTTCTTATATTAACAAGAACAAAATAAAAAATATTTTAATGTAAACATATTAATGTAAACTAGATCTTTTAATGAATATATCAACTAAAAAACATAATTAGTTTATCACTATTTGCAATAATATAAAGCTTTTTTACAAAAGTAATGCAGATATTTATTAATATTATATGTATATAAAATAATATGTTAGAATTTACTANAATTAATTCGTATTAATTAATTAATAATAGAATTAATTAATTAAAATTAATTTATTAGAATTTATTGAATTTAGATCGTTATATGTCATTTGACTGTTATACACCTTTAAGAGATACCTTAAAGCATTACAGACATGCATCCGCTTTATTTCTTCTATTCGTGACTTTTGACCTTGTTTTCTCCGTGCATTTAATATTAGCTTATTTGTTCGTATAAGCAATAAATATTCTCAATTTTTTAGAAGACCGATGGAGGTTGGAGCGACTATCTCTCCGGCTATTCCTTCTACCGGCTGCAATTCGAAGACCTCCTTCTTCGACGAGAACATGTCCTCGATTTCGCGCAGGGTCTTTCCCTTTGTCTCTGGTAGGAAAAATAGAATAAATATCACGCCGACCAAAGACACGATCGCGAAGAAAAGAAACACGCCGTGCATGCCCATTAGTGCCTCCATATCCGGATAAATCTTGATGGTCATCGCACTAAGGAGGTAACTCACAGCAACCGTCGAACCGGACAATATATCTTTAACTTTGGCCGGATACACCTCGCCTACCATAGCGTACGGGATCGCCAGATAGCCCAAGGTGCTTGTGAATATGTACATCACTATACAAATCACTGGAACCACCCCGTTGTCCGCCATGACGGTACCACTTTCAGCCAGAAACACGTAGAGCGACAGACCACCCATAAAAATCGTCATTCCGATGCCGGAAATCATCGATGGTATTCGTCGGCCGAATTTACGGGAGACACCGGCAGTCAAAAGGCCGGCTATAAGACGTCCAACGCCTATCAATATCGCACCGAGATAAGGATCGATCGTAACACCTGACTTGTCCATAATAGCGACGGCGTTGTATATGACCACGTAGATCCCAGAAAACTGTTGGAAGAAGAAGTAGCTGAGCATTATGCCGTACGGCACCAGGGCGCTCCTCTTCACCAAGTGCTGCAGCAGGTTCTGATTCTTCTTCTGCGGTCGTGGTTTCAGCTCGAGCAGGACATCTGCCGGTGCCAGTTGGTCCTTCGGTATTCCGCGGAATTTCTTCATAATCTCCAGCGCCTCCTCGGGCCGATTTTGATCCCGTAGCCACAAAGGAGTCTCGGGTACCACCAGCAGAGCGAGGGCGATCGCACACAGCGGGAATAGACCGCACATTAAGGCCACCAGTCGCCAGTTATCCTTAAAGATATATCCAAAGATGTAAACACTGAGGACACCGAGAGCGTAAGAGACGCTGGTCCATGTAACCATCGTGCCTCGCCATTTCGGCCCGGCTATTTCCGCCACATACACCGTCGCTGGAACCGGTGCCATGCCCGTGGATATTCCGGAAATCGATCTCCCAATCAAGATCTGTATGTAACTATTCGACATGTAAATAGTCACCCAACCGACCAATGAGAGCAACGACGTCACGTACATGCTGATCTTCCTTCCTCGTCTCATCACGATACTCGAGAGTAGACAACCGATAGGCGTGCACAACGCCGATACAGTAGCCATCCAATTGGCCTGGTTGGCATCGAGTTTTAAGTCAGTTTCATCTTTCGGCCATCTCATCGCGGGTTCTGCTACAGCGCTGTAGCCGTAACCCGTTGCTGGACCCAGCACCACAACATTGGCGCATAAGGCCATNAATATTTGATAACTTATTCCGGCACGTTCCCATTTTTTTTCTTCGGTAACGCTGGGTTTCAGCTGAATGAAATGGCTGTATTCCTCAGTAGAAGACATTTTCTTAGGAGAAGACATTTTTCCAGATCCTAATATGTCTGTGCAGCGAATTTTATTTAATATTGAATGAGTGAAGTCACAAACTGTCGATGTCGAAACGCGAGTAACGAATGCAGACTTAGAAATGTCGCGAGAGCAACGATTCGAGTAAGAATTTTAAGACAGAATTGGGCAAAGCGCTGGAACAAAACTCTAGACGAGATTTAGTCGGCGTACTTGATCGAAATTAACCGTCTAACTGTTGGCCGAAAACTGACTGTTCGGCATTTTTCCGCTCTATTTATACCCAAATGGCTAGAGATTCCCATCACTTTATACGTATTTTCTTAAGTTAGGAAGAATTTTATTATTGTATTTAGATAAGATTTCTAAACTTTAAGACGACAGAGCAGGCGTCCCTTGCCCTGGAGATTATTTTTCCATATGCGTCTGTTAGAATGAGCATTCTATGGCATTTTCTAGCCGTGTGCATTTGTATTGAAATCTTTCGATAAGATAGCTAAAGAGATAGAAACTGATTACATGACAATGGAGATAAAACATTAAACTATAATGATAACATCTAGCCATTTGTCACAGTAAAAAATATTTTAAAATATTATTAAAGAATGCAAATGAATATTTCTTCCTTTTACTAAAAAAAGATAAATAAAATAATTAGTCTATCGACCTATTTAATCCAATTTTGTGTCGTGCAATTCGCTTTCAGTAAATACACATGATAATCTATTTATGTTGATTATTACATCATCTTTAAGCCTTGCTAATGCGATAGAAATTTGTATACATTTCCGCAGTATAATCTACCACAGTATTACAAACATAGTATTGTTTGCATTTGTGAAAATATTTCTATGTTTGTATCAATTTTGCGGCTGTGTGCTGTGCCTCAAGAATAGCGATATCAATTTTGTAACAGTGTTGTGTTAAATTAAGTTTTTTAATATTCCAATTACAAAGTTTGATATTTATTTTAAACGATTAAAATTACGTTGCATTTTATTGTACGCACTGACAAGAACAAACAATTTAGTTTGTAAGACTAATAAATTGCACAACTTCAACAAGATTGAAATAAGAAACGCATTAGCAAGAGAGCTGTATATGTATTTAAGAGATACAATTCTACTATTTTCTCCAGCAGAATTATTCCGAGAGATGAAAAGGCTAAGGTCAAAATTCATTTACATCATTGGTCAATAACTCATCCGAGCTTATAATGTAGCTTGTTAAAAATTCAGAGCGTTTTATCTTGCACGCTAAATGCTTTGTCATCTAAACAATTGGGCATCAATATGGATTCTATTTTTAACGAAAATATGGGAAGCACAGAGGCGTAATAAAGTGCGTCGTTTTATATTCCTTTTTCCTGCACGCAAAATTGACGCAGAGGGATTCATCCATTTTTACGTTCGTGTACGTTCGCGTGAGATAAATTTTCGATACGATATTATCAAAGTAGAATAACATTATATCGGATCTATCTTTTATCACATAACTGAAAAAACAAAATGTATTTTCTCAATTGTGTAGAAAATACATCTTCGGAGAACGTTCTCTTTATTGTTAAAGTATTCAAAGTTACGAAAATTTATATTTTTGTAATCTCATCGCTATTAAGGACTAGAGTGAATTGATTAAATTAGAAATAATGTTAATCGTTAATGAAACCATGCCAGTAACGAAGATAAGAAACATTACAACGCGAAATCTCTTTTCTTTTCTGTCTTTTCTTGCCCTCTCTTCCTTCGTTTTTTCCCTCTCTCCGCCTGTCTCTCTCTCTGTCTGTCGATCCATTATTGCATCCCTATGTCTCAAAGCTTTCGACATACATTCGAAACAAATCATCCGTTTCCGTCTACTACGGAATTTACTTCCGCAATTGCACCGCAATCGTCGTCGAGCTCGACGATGCCTGTTTCGTGGGCGTGATCGTGATCGATCTTTCGGTGTAGTTCCGCGGATGCATCAAGGATTCCCCAACATACCTCTTCGTGGTCCCTGTAGAGCGATCAGATCGCAGTCGATCGCGATACTCGTACCTATGTAACCGACCGATTGCGCTTTCCCGTGGCGTATACATAAGTCGCCGTCCGCCCGAAGAATCTCGAACATCCTACTAAGCGGGATTCCTACGGTTCCGTCTCCCGATCCGTATATGCCCTTTCGCACGTATGTATGATGTACTAGGTGTGCCTAATGTGCTATACGAGACATAAGCCCTTCCAAGCCTGACATGCCGATAAAGGATAGAAAATTGAAGACCAATCTCGATAGTCGCATGGACGAAGTATCTAGTACTCCACTGTCGAATGCAGGTAGAAATGCCATTAGACGGAAAACCGCTCTCTTCCGTCGCAGAAAGAAATTGTCGAGTGCATTTATGGCAAACGCCTTCTGCTCGACCGTCTTATCGCGTTTGAGTTCTATTTTGACGAAATCGCGGCGTAGCGTGATACAAATTACGCGCGACATTTTGCTTTTAAGCTACAAAATTAGAAACTTTGTACTCATGTACAGTTTCACGTTTATAAAAGAAATTGTTCGCGGCGCTGCAATTATTCTCTCATAGGTATGAGATATTCCAGGAGGATTTTACTTAATCAAAGCGAATATCCAGCCGTAATAACAAAGTGTAGTATTGAAATAATATATTCTGTGTGAAAGTGTCACCCCTGCAATAACCCCTTAATGACTTCATAAAACGCGGCGGGGCGCGCACATTCAAAGCATCCGCTATTAACTCTGATTCTCGCGCTCTTTAAGTGCCGTAACCGCCGGGCGGATCAAGGTCTTTTTGCCGACATTTTTCGCCTGCAGAAGCAACGGCCGTGGTTAATTTGTCATTAAGGACTTAACGAGAAATAAGAGCGGCCGCGGGACAGTGGTTGCCGAAGGTTGTGCGGCGTGCGGCTGCATCTTTCGAGGATAACGATAGCACGTGGCTCACTTTTCACCCTTGACGGCAAAGCGTCCGCGTCGTCGCGACTACTTGCCGAAGGGCAAGAGGATGTTCCTTGTAGAGTGAGAGAGAAAGAGAGCGGCATTACTTTTCAGGGCGATACTGGTGACGACGCGCCCAACGTCGGTCGACCAACGCACCACCATCCCCCACATGTTGCACACCCTTTCGCCGTGCGACGATGCAAGCAGAATGCCTTTAACGAGAGGACCCCGCCCTTGTGACGTCACAGTAGAGGGCGCCCCTGTGTGCGTATTGCGTTCACACGCAGACACCTAAGCCGATATATGTCTCGAGGTACGCCTCAAGATTCATCCCTTTCGCCTCTTTCATCTTTCGTCACTTAATCATTTCAATCTCTCTCAACCTTACGACCCGCTGCTCGTTTTAGCAGCATCACTATTTATTCCTCACCCCGCTATACCGGGGTTAACGGGAATACATTATTCGCTCTCGAAATCGATCTCCTAGTCTCGACCAATTTTAAAGTCGAACGTTTCTTTGATTTGTTTCTTGGGAGCAATTACTGAAAGCACATCTCATTGTCAGCTATTCCGTATGTAGAACAGAATCTCATCAAAATGTAAAAATCTTAAAGTAATCAATCTGTGGATGAAGTGAGGAAGGATGCATATCTCGCTGCAGACGTAGGGAGACTCGCTATTCATACCTAATGTAATCTCTTTCATGCGGTGGCATTGCCCTCGTTTAACGCGACTCTCTTTTACCGTCTTCAGTCGCCAGGCGCGACATCGTCAACTTTTCAGGAACGGTTCTCCACATTTTCCAGCCGAGAATGCGCCGAGATTTCGCTCGTCTTCCTTTGATCGTTGTTTATACGACCCTTTAGCGTCCGTTTACTCACGTCAATTACGACGCTGTAACTCTGCCGCGATAACTCTGTAACTCTTCATCTTTTCGCCCTATTTGGATCTGCTTCCTGATCCTGATTGCTTCCTCTCTATCTCGCTCGCGATCACGCGATCACGCTAATGCTATTTATTTGTCCCACTTTCGTACGGAATCTCCCTCTCTCTCCGCTTTGATTACGTTTCTCCACTTCCTCATTCGCCAAAAATGATTTTCTTTATGTCGGTCCATTTGGATCGTTTCCGATTTTCGCTCGCTAACGCACACGTAGCATTTGGATAAACCTTCGAGAAGCGCATTACGGATATTTATTTCTCTTCAGTTTCCTTTCGCTCGCTCATTTTAATATTCCGCCCATAAATCGCTCCGCTTCATCTAGCCCGCCCGTCTCGCATTATCCGCACCTCAACTTCGTTCAAAACGCCCCGTTTTTCTCTTTAGACTACGTCCTTGTCGAATTTTCGAGCGTGCAAGCGCGCCGAGGCTATAAATTCGCTCTCATCCCATGCTTTACGCTCTCTCTTCCCCTCTCTCTCTCTCTTTCAGATTCTTTCTCCGTTTCTCATTTCGCCGCACCGCCACATACTGTGCCAATCGTTATGTTCTTATCCACTGTGCTGTCCCTTGATTCTCTTCGTCCTTAACCCTTGCCCCTCCGTTACTCGGAACTTTCTTTCTTTTTCTCTCCTTCTTATCGTCCCGACGGATCTTGGAGTACGTGATCGCACTAACGCCATTTATTTGTCTTACTTTCTCTCCAGCGTGCCAGCTACTCTCCGCGTATGGTAGACCACCCATCGCCACCCGTTCGCCTCGCTTCAAAGTTTTCCTATACGTATATATACACCACTGTCCACTTGTCTTCCCTACCTTCCCTCTCGTGTATGTACCCTCCTTCTCTCGCTCTTTTCAGCAAGCTTCTCTATTTTTCTTCTTCATTGTTGGAACATCTCTCGCTTCGAGTCTCTCTCCCTCTCTCTCTCTCTCCTCGCTTTCTCGCACACACACCCTTCGTTTTCCCCTCTCTCTCTCTCTCTCTCTCTCGCTTTCTCGCAATCTTTGCGTACGTATGCGCCAATCCATGTGTGCGCGGCTGAACCGCGCAGGGGCGGTCGAGATGGCAGGATCGTGTGAATAGGGACAGAGGTGTATCGACCCCTGCCAGATTCGCGATTCTTTCTGCGACAGAGAGAGTGCAAGAGTGCAAGCGAGAGGAGTGAAAGGGAAAAGGAGCAAAGGAGCGGGAGGGAACGGCGGGAGGCAGAAAGAGAGGGTGAAAGACGGAGATAGATCGCCGTGGGTCGAAGTGTGACCGGGTGGATCGTGGTAGGGGTAGTAATGACGTCATGGATGTGCGAAAGAAAGGGTACGGGGCACAGAGAGAGAGAGAGAGGGGTAGAGCAGAACTTCGCCGACTAGGCCGACGCACACATCGTCACAGCAATTCTGTACAGAAAGTGCACGCGACGTTTGTGAGTGTGTGCTCGTCTGCCCGGTACCGCGATTCTCGATCGTGAGCATCGATTTTACATCATCGTTGCGCCCGCCGTGACGCACGATACCGAAATACGAAGATATCGAATTTGTCGAGGAACATATATCGGCCTCCTGGGAAATTGTTGAACGTCCGTGGTACTACGTTTATCATTTAGCCGCGCAAATTTATAAGATACGACTGTGCCACGACGATTTATGATTATGTACTTGTAATTCGATTTCAACCCTTGTAAAATGCAATCCTGCGATCAACGAGATGTAATTGCAATGACGAAATCGCATCGAATTAAAATGCTTAATAATACTTTGCTTCACTACATCTACTTCCGAGAAACAATAACATGTAGAATTATTCATCATAAATAATTATTTATCGTGCAATTAAATCTTTGCAAATTACTTTACCAGTAAACTTGTAAATTTTTAATACTTCGTAGATGAAGTTTTGAACCTCTTCAAAACTTATCTTGAAACTTTAAGAAATAATTAATAAAGCTCCAACATTACTGTGGAAATTATATATCAAACTGACATAGTAATATAAACACTCAGTAATGCGAGCTTACTGTTGCTAATATAATGTGGTGAATTTCCAGCATATACATCACATCTTATCATATACTTAAAGTATATGTACATTTCTGAGTAGAGAGTTAAATTTAAATTATCTTCGTACCGAAACTTAGAACTTAGATATCATTGTAATGTCAAAATATCAATATTACTCCTGTTATCTCTTAATAATATGATTACTTTAAATGATACACCGATGTGAGTGTTAATAATATCATTTTAGAGAATATTCATTCTATCCTACTTTTGTATTTACGCGAAAAGAACAAATTTTCATAAAATTATCATTTATATCGACAAATATTGTACATGGTTTGTGTGCTCATAAAATATATAGTTGTGTATATATAAATAAGAGATTAAAATGATAAATTCTTGCATCAAACATTGATATATTAATAATAGCTAATGCAATAAATGCGGCTCAACCTTTACTCTGATTTATGGAAGCACATTCGTGAACCTTGCGTAAATCTTATGGAACTCATTGTAAAAGATGCATTTCCCAGATTGTGTTTCATTGCATATACGCGAGAGGAATATATGCACGACAGAGGGGTACTATTAACAGACATAGTAACAGTAACATTAGCAGTCCGCGAAACAGTGCGTGACTGTAGCTATTTTGAGCTTCGCTCAGAAGCTAAAGTTCAACATAGCGGATGAAGTTCGATAGAACAACGCGTGGTAAACACCGTGATGCATTATGTATGCGCGACATAAATCGCGCTACGTTCTGTATTGTCTCAAAAATTCAGCGATTAATCCTATAACGAGAGATTAAAATCACAGATAAATATTGTTACATCGTTCCTGTGCAAAGTTATGTATTCCCACATTGCTGCGCCAGAAATTTTAATATTTTTCTATCTCAATATAAACTCTTTCATTTCATATTACCTAATTTAGGTGTATTGATGAATGTAACAAATACGATCTCAATTCTTCTTATTTGATTCGATTCGCCTCGGTCTACCCTATACAAAGTTTATATATACAAGAGTAATCAAGTAAAAAATTTATAATAATGTTATATTGATATAATTTTTTTTATGCTGTATAAGGGATGATATAAGGGAAGGTATAAGGGATGAATCTATCTATCATCGAAAGTGAGACCTGTATATATTTAGACATAAAAATGGTTTTTGTATGCGCGTATGTATGTGTCTACCTGATTATTCGTAAAATTTTTCTTCCGATTCTTTTAGCTCATCCATCATGGATAGATTTTTAAGAAAATGTTTGGATTCTTACAATTCCATTGTTGTTTCAAATATAGGCGGCGTACGAACAAAGAAGTTCTATCGCATATAAAACAATCGTTTCAAGATAGACCGTTAAAAAATTCCATAAAAAGTTTCAGCAGAATTCGTTTTATTAAATCCACGCAAGAACAAGCGTTTTCAGAGCAGGATTAATACATCCGACGATCCTCTCTTAACCTTTCTCAAATAGAGCACGAGATATATATTTACGCGTGATCCAATCGGATCTCTTATAGCAACGGCTATATACTTTCATTCCAAAATAAAACGAATTATGAGCAAAATGTACTCGTATATATTTATCTTTCATCTTTTATTTACCGGTTAATCTTAAAATATGATGCTGCATTTAAGAAAAGCTTTAAAGATACACTAGACGTGCGCATCGACGTTGCATCGACGCTTTTCACTTCTACGTATATTTCATATCCATTTATTATACGTATAATTTTAACGATAATTATATAGCAAATAAAATGGTTATTAAAATGAAATTCAATGAATTACTCTCTTGCCGATGCATCCTTCGTCAGGACTAGGTACGCGAAATATCCATTAAAGATATTCTCACGAAATCTCTACGTCCGCCATCAAAGGGGCTGGAATACATCGATATGTATTCCAGCAAATTGCTTAAATTCATGCGATAGTACAACCTTTCACTGAACAATCCTAGTGATGAATACCATGCGATACCTGCATAGCTATGTTCCTGTAGGCATCATAAATCGTGATACATCGTGCACAGCGGTACTATGCCTGCGCGGTCAAGCGTGTCCCCAAATGACTATTCTCACGGGGAAATAACCACGATCGAAGTAATTTGATGCGATTTAATAATAGCTCCTGCTACCGTTAAATTTCGTTGTTTAAACGAATTATTGTCAAACCTAATAATGGAGTATCCTGATGGATGGTCAATTGCGCAGAATTGATTCTGCAATGCATTTGTATTACTCAATTTGCCTTTTAACTGCACAATTCGGAATGCATGTACACTCTCAGTGCGCGCTTGTTGCAAGAATATCTATTCTTTATAGACACACACACATACGCACACGTGCACGCGCGCACATACACATATGAATGTTCTTTACAGTTTAAGTTGAATAATTTTCTTTGATATTTTCTCATATTCTGTATGAGATTATATTCGTAATAAAAATATTTTATAAATAGCAAAAATAAATCGGTACTAAATATGTCCAAGATCTGAATGTACGAGCAAGATAATTTCTATTTGATTTGCGTCAGATGCAAGTAATATCACATGTTAAACATTGTTAATTGCGTTCTAATGAATGAAGAAACAATAAATTGGTGGTATCATCCAAGCAAGGAACGCAGCGGTATACGACAGGAAGGACAATGGCTCATCCACTATCCACAACACGTGACTAGATGGGATTTATAAGGTTGTAAATTATGTCTGTAACAGAACAGTAGTCGATATACCCTAGTAACATGCACGACTGGACGCTGACATGAGTTGCTTCACAAACAAAGCGCGTTACAGTAGAACGGAAAATAACGATAGTCTAATTATCTTATTTTCACGATATTTTAATTGAAATGTCGCATCGTTAGAATTCAAATTTCCATGCTAAGGATCGTTTTCAAATCCCATTTAAAAAATGTAATTATAATTTAAAAATACATATATGTATGTATGTAAAAAAAACTTTATAAAAAATATTTAATATTTCTCAATGATCCGATTCAAAAAGAAACTTAGTTGTTGAACCATCGAAAATTGAGATATGATGATTGATAATACATAAAGTCCTGTGTGTTAAATTTTTGCTGAAGAAGAGTCTTTATTTTTAATATCAGGCGAAAAAATAAACTACGGATTTGGAATTTCTGCATGTGCTCTCGGTTTAGCATATACATAATCGCGCGTATTGTCAACAGAGAGCTGTCGTTGCCACCAGTACGACGTGTGGCAACGTCAGGCACGAATGCTCATGGATACGTTCTATACCGGTCGTAAACCGCTTCGGAATATAAGCACGGAGTATAATACCTCAGGAAGTCATCTTCACTCCCTATTTGGAGCATGAGAAATCACGAATGACAATTACAGATGATACTCGTAAAGCTAACAAATTTAACTTAAAGAGAAATTAACAGTGTGTACATTGCTGAAAGTCTCAATTAATTTTTAGGTAATGTAACATAAAATAACGTTGCATTTTATTGCATTTTATAAATTTATCAAGTAAATTTTTCAAAATATATCGTATATTTATAAAATGCAATAAAATGCAAGGTATAACATACAAAATTTTAGAAATTACAATTAAAATTCAATAAACGCGAAAAACGTGGTACTTCATACAACTGACATCGTATAATATAAATGTAAATGTAATTTTTTTCAATATGTTATGTTAATAAATTTGGATATGTACAATATAATATGCAACAAAAAACAGTCATAACTAACAATATAGTGCATATTCGAGGAGAAGAGATTGCTAAATCTAAATATTGTAAATTACAAAGTTGTTGAAAATGCATAATAGCGTGACACAATCAAGATAATATTAAATTGTTCCCTCTCTCTCTCGTATTCTTTACGTCACAATATGCTTGAACTACAAAGCAACGCATATCACGATTGTGTGTTGACGTCTTTACTAAATTATTGCGGAAATAATAATTCTTCCTTCTCTTTGTTCTTTTATTCTTCGTGCTTTAGTGCTAAAAAAAGAGATAATAGGATGTGTGATAATATGATAATAATGATTATATAAGATACGAATTTCGAAACAAGATAATTTATCAGCAGTTTAATAAGCCGCAATTAAGAGTTTATATCTTTAATTTGTTATTAAAATTTTTTTTTCTATAAATAGTATTGATACGTTACGCGTAGTATTAATATAATTATGTAATATATTTCGTATACCTAATTACATAGTTACATAGTTATACAGTTTGAATCATGATATATTGTATGTATTTGATTTCGATTGTTTGCGGCTGTATTGCGGTATACACATCGGTTTTGCATCATATTTCCGTTTCCTGGTTGCAATTGTGACAGCTATGCTGTGCGTTACTTTGGCTCTGGCGAAATTCCACGTTACACGATTTGAATTTTCTAAATAAAGAGAATATTTCTTGAAATAAAAGTTGACTATTATATAGGAAAAAAATGTCAAGCATGCATCACGAACTGAAAAATGTACATTCTCTGGCAGCACATTTTTCGTTAAATAGTGACAAAAATTAATCGATTCCTTTTATAAACTTTTATAAATGGAGCATGATACCATACAATTGTAGCAGCATTATATAAACGTTATTACGTGCGATTATAACAATTTGCAAAATTGTGTAAATTGTGTTAATTTCCAGCTGCATATATGCATGTATGTACGTTAAGTGACGTGCAATGGCAAATATACACTTCGATACGCAACCCGTGAATTTGTGTCTCGGTGAGTGCCGAGACCTATTTTGCGTGGTCGATTGCTGACGTCATAGCTGTACTGTATGTACGTAAGAAACATACACTCGCTTATAGGACGGCGAAACGATGAATGGGCAAACGTGTATGTACATTCAAATGGATGTTTTCATTTTCAAAGTTTTGCAAAATATTCCGTAGCATAGTAAGCACAGGATATAATATTGTTACGGATTTTCGCTAGAGAGGTCATGCGATCTGTTTGTAGTACACAGCGAAATTCAATAATTCAATACTGCATCGGATGGTAAACATAAAAGTACACTTGTCGTTGCACAACTTTGAAATATTAAATGAAGCGCGGCGATCGATAGGAAACGATAGGTGGCAGAAGGAGTAAGGAGTATCTTCTTCTCCCTATCGTTATCATCTGTGAAATGGCGCAATGTGCAGCCGGTGCATGCATGTAACTCAAATCCTTATCGGATTTAACCACCTGTGCGTAATGGTACCTGCTGCAGGCGGCATTCGATTATCTATCTGCAAACTCCATGTATCTACACGCGCAATTAATCATAAACGCCAAATATAAAGCATGTGACGAATTGACGTCATGGGAATCTCCTAATGCTGAAACAAACAGTTGCAATCTCTCGCCGGCGACGTTTTGGCAGGAATTTTGGGACACGCCGACGTCTCTCACTACCACTATTGCTGTCTTTTACGCAATGGTCCATTTTCGAGCGCGGACATTTATAGCACATGTACCTTACTTACAATCATCCTCGGGCTGCAGTATGCGGCAATTGTCAGGCGCGCATAATGGAATATTTACCGGGCGCCGCTATAAAATCTGAATTTCCGGGCTTACGAAATTACTGTGCGTGAAGATATCGGCGCCTCTATTATGCAAGCAAACGTGAAGCGAACGCAAAATAACAAAGTCACGAGGTGGAAAGAGACAAGCGAGTTGACGCGATGCTCGAATTGGTGCAATCATAGAATGTAACGACGGGAAAACTACAAGCTCAATGCTACTTGCATAAGTGCACGTAACTCTTACACTGAGTCTTTTAAACAAATTTGAATGATTGAATAAACTTACGCTATTTATAGTTTTTCTACACGTATGTGTGAATATCACGTAACTATATATCACGCTATATAAATCCCGAGTAAAACTACTATTCGACCTGTGGTCTCTAAAAATGTTTTCAAATTTAATGACAAACAGATCGGAACAGTTATTTATATCCAGGAAAATTCACTCAATGGTCCTGCAAATGCTTCGTTGATATTGCAACGAATAGTATGTAAACTTTATCAGAGAGCTAATATTCGTTACGCAAGGGTGATTCGCAACTTGCCAAATCCAATCTCCGTAATTCTACAATTATATTATGGAAATATAACTTTCGCTGAAAGTGGATTACGTGATTGAGAGTCTGTTCGAATCCGCTACTTCGTCCGCGAAATTTCGCGCGCTACTAAATGCTCACGTTAATTAAATAATCCGGTTATTCGTACTGAGCATTCTGCACATTGTCGCGACAACAGATTTCCCGTGTCGAATGAATCATAAAACTCGGCATCGGCAGCATCAGTACGGATATCACGAAATTCCGGAGACGTGTCAATCTCCGGAAATTGCGGCGTCAAAAAGGAGAAACCGTGAATGAGGCGAAGAACAACGAAATTTGGCGAATTCACCGGCACCAGCCGCTCCATTTCGCTCGCCAAGCGCTTTCTAAACTCGTATCAATCTCCATTACTATATAACTCGGCACAGTTGGGGTGCTGAGATGCGAGTTACTTTCCACTTCAGACGCGCGTTTTAGGTTTCGCGAACAATGCAGTCGCTATCCTTGAGGCGCGTTTGCGCGTCATTTGCGATGCAAGCGCTCCGAATCCTTCGAATTTTTCTCTAGCCAGAATAATCCAACAGTCTTAAGTATTTGCCATATTCTAAGAATTCTTAGATAAGAGAAAGCCGAACTGAACAATCTGACATTTCGTTCCTGGATGAAAAACTATCCAATATAGAACATAAATAAAAAAATTAATAATATGTAATTGAATAATATAATGTGTGCTTTTCACATTTCGTTTTATCCTTTTACATTCCACATTTATCCTTCTTTTTTATTAATTTAAATCTTTTTCTCGCATTTAAAATATATAGTTCATCACAAGTGAAAAAGGAGAAGAAAGAAAAAAAATAGACAAATTTTAAATATCGAAAAACAGGCAACGATAATAACGATCCCAATGTTAACTACAATACTTAATAGCTGGAATTATTTGGTAGCACGTGACAGTCACGAATTCCTTATCAGAGATAAACTAAGAGATAACGAATCAATGAAGATTTGAAGAGACTATGTAATTAATTAGTTTATGCATACGTACATGAAGTGATACAAGTAGATGCAAAGTGATATCAGTTATTTGAAAAAGTAAATAAAGTCTGATATGTATCTGTAGACACTTGTATTTACTCATGTCACTCGTATGTATACAAAAGGTAAGTAATTGCGCATTCTTTACTCGTTCAATCTTTATTAATTTATCATGGTCTTACCATCTCTTTCTATCTGATAACATATTATCATCTAGAATCACGTGCTACAATTTGCTCAAACGCACAACAAATTAATGTAATCTTTTCGTTTGCACCATGACTATGTCAACGTTATAAATTGATGATAATCCTTCTACACTGAAAAAAATTCTGATTGAAAACAGACGAAACAGAAAATCTTGTAGGATTGATCAAATATATCTGGTTATTATAATAGAATTCAATACTTTATAACTTATAATTACCAGAATTTCTATTATAATAATCAGAATATTTGATCGATCCTACAAAATTTTTCTGATTCGTCCGTTTTTAACCAGAATTTTTTTCCGTGTAGTTTCCATTCGTGATGAGTAAATAATGAGTTTATCTTTTCCAATATATTTACTAAATAATTTTTCTAAAATGGAAATTAAATCTCCGTTATGGAAGTACAGTTAATTTAATATTATTATACATTTAGAAGCACTAAATAAATAAATACACAAATGTGATTCAGTCTTTAATTAAAAGTTTGCAACTGTTTGGAATAAATAAAAATTACTTAAATAACAATTTTAAAATCGACTCTAAAACGGAATATATGAAGCAGTCTACCTGAAGATGCGTTGGCCGATTTAGTAGCGTGAGAAAATAAAGTTCCGCGATTCACTTCAACGAGCTCGTACAATAAGACAAAAAGAAGTTGATAAGCAGTCACGTAGGTGTGAGAATTCACTATTGACACACAATCGGAACTAACTATTTTAATCCTAGTGTATTTATAGATTTTTTTATTCTGTTCCCGCACGGATGGATATAATCCGCCGAAGGAAAATTGTACTCCAAACAATTTCTAACGATTGTCGCTCAACCGTAAGAATAAATCTTTTCGAGATATAGATATAGATTGATCACGCGTGTGTATCATTGCTTTCATATTATCTTGTTATATATTTACGTGACGAGTAAAGTCAGCAATTAAATAAATCGATATCAACAATTAAAAAATTTCATAAATTAAAGTATGTAACATAAAGTATGTAACATAAGTTTCATAAATCAACAGATATAGTAAAAGAGGTGATTTTGTTATTATAGCTTGAATGAAAATAGATCATGAACTATATATGTTATCAATTTCGCGAAAATTGAGTCATCCCAGTCACATAGTCTGTAAAAGTAGCAACATGTGACTGATAAGTATTTATATACGTAATACGATTCCTGAAAAATAAAGAGTTATCTGTCACATGCACATACTCACACACACACACACACACATATATGTATAATACAATTTAACGTTGGATATTGCTAATCTATCAATCAGCCGTTCTGCATTCGACGTCATCAATGGACGCGCTAGCCAGCTACTGACTGATACTTTTTAAATGTAGCAGCCGTACAGTGTGGACTTCCCAGTATTACGTCGGCGGCTGACCACGTCGCATGGATTGCGAATTCGCTTCGGAATCGGATTCAGCTGATCTGCAAAACGTAATGTACGGAGCTTCGAGTGCTGTGAATGAACTCGTGAACGTCGCATGGTGATTGACTGACGACCAGTCAGTCTAGATTTTCCACGACAACTTATTCTCCTTATCTCGATTGGGAAACCGATCGAATTCACTTGGCTGAAGAGAAACGTGTGTGGGAGCCCTTCGTACGTTTACGTCGACAGACAGCGAATCGCGGAGGCGGCATCTGCGTGTCCATAAGTGCTGCTGAATCACCCGAAATTTATCATCGCCGTGACAAAATAATGTAATACTTTTTACGAAATAATGCTTACGTAATAGTGTATTATCAGACGAAGTGAAAGGAACGCGTCTCGACCTTGGCAGACAACACACAATATCCAGAATGTGGATAACACAAACATTTCAGCTGACATCATCAAATATGTGACATTACAGGTAATGCAAGACTTTCATCAATAAATTCCATATAAATTAATAAAAATTCTATAACGCCCCGATCTTATTCCGTGAAGATTTTAAGAAAACCAACATCATATTAAGGCAGAATTTAACAGTTTAATCCAAATGAATAATATCTTTCGAAATTGCACCTGAGTTTAAAAACTTTTCGACAGCAAGTTCCGCGTAAAAAGCAAAAGATAAAACTTGTAATTTTGCACTTGTGGAAAAACTTTCCATTATAATATTAGGCGGGCGTCTCACGATAGAATATAAATGTTAGATATAACAGCAGAAAAAGCGGAAATTGAACTTATTCCTCTTTCGAACCATCTGGACCATCTTTTTCAAATTGGTCCATTGAACAAATCTTGCACAGGACTCTTAATAATAATATTCAATAATATAATAACTTTGATAGTATGCTATTAATTTTACCATGCTTTCTCATCTTTTCTGTGAATCGCGGCAAAAGAAGAGCGGGAAGAATACACTCATTCACTTCTACTTCTGGCGCAATAAATAAGTAAAAGTTTCGTTGACGATTCATCATTCGCTGATAAAATCTATATATAAAATTTACAAACTGTTGTAAAGAAGATGATTGTCTGAAAACTTTTAAAATATTATTCGATAACCATACATGCTAAAAAAAAACCCATTCGAAATATTTCTGCCAAGTAACGTTACCAAATTAGCAACAGTTAGCAGATTCTTACGCAACTGACTTTGTCGCTGAGCAGTACGTAATACAGCGCTATTACTTTGCAACATTTTTGTTCAAATTCAAGATCGTATTAATCGTCTAGAAAAATCGCGATTACTATCGCGTTACTTAAAAATTCATAATTGACAAATTCATTATATAAGTACATTTTTGTCCGCCTGATAATTTCAATAGGAGAATGAAACATGTACATATATAATTTCAATACGTTTTAAAAACATATTTAAATATAATCCATGCTATATATTACTACTTTTTCTATTTCTAAATATGCACAAGAATTAAATTGCAATTATAGTATGCACAAGAATTAAATTGCAATTATAGTATATTCTTATTATTATTTCGATGCGATTATATTTTATGTTGTAATTCACTGGCTGAGAAATGTATGAGTTTCATTATAATTGCAAATCTGTTCGATCGCTGGAAATGAATTCATTCAAGGAAACGCTCGGATATTACCCATTTAGCATCAGAAACGCGATCGGACTATGGCTGTATTTGAAAACGCTGTGATTATTCGTATCACGATCGTGCATTTTTTATCGGGGATACCCGAGCAGCATCAAGACAGTTCGAACGATGTGTCCATTGATCTAACTGCTCGACATCAATAAGAGAAAGTCAAATAATTCTTTATGAAACAAATGTAAAGCATCAAAGACGGAAAGAAAAGTAATCTTTCTCATAAAGCTATTTCCTTTCTATACATTAGCGCACATTTGCATGGCTTTGATATCGTACGTGCCATATACGTGTACACATCAGGCAGTATCGTGATACACACACCCTATGGTCAAACAAACTTGAAAATTGCTCATTAAATAAAGTTACTCGTAGACGGAATGGGTTCTCGCTCGCATAAATTCACCTATAAATATAACAATTGTTAGGCAAATAAGTAAAAACACGCAAAGATCTCTTGAGAATCGTGCGATTGTGCAACGCACGGAACAAAAGCTGACCTTTGATAAATGTACCGTCCTTGCTACTAAGTACGAGTGATTCAATCTCTCGTGTTTCGTGTCGCTCAAGATAGATGTGTTCTCGCATTGCAAAATTGTTTTGCCACGATATAAATAGTGTCTTGCCAGCAGCCAGCAGGTCCACATTCGAATGAAGACTCGAGAGCGTGCTCACACACGCAGGAGCAAACTGTCTTTTAATAACCGCATTTACCTAGCTCCGTTTTTTTCCCGGACGCAGCTGCACGCCAGACTAGGGGCATACGAATAGAAGGAGAAGTGAGAGAGAGGGAAGGAAGAAAGGCTAGCCGAGAAGGGATATCTTCTCGCACAACTTTCTGTAATAATCCGCCGCAAAAAACGCAGCATCTGACGCTGTCAAAAAGTCTCTAATGCGAATTGGGGGGGATCTTGTAATGCGCGCAGGACGCGACCCGTGCCGCCACGCTCGGCTTTTTTGCTTGGGCAACGGGAGACCGTTTCCTCTATCGTCATCAGCAACTACCGCCACGAGCGACACGGAGAACAGTCCAGGTCATGGCAGCTGGATTTGCATTGTAAAGTTTCTCGTCTCTCGCGTCCTACGTGCGCAATTTCGCTCAATTGCGCCGTCGCTGCTGCTAGCTCTTCGAACCGGGTAAAGCTAGTTACAAAAGCTCTTTCGCTTCTTCCCATCCTCGTCTTCCATCGTCTTCCGCGATCTGATAAAGGTCCATGCATTGCGCTCCCAGAGGGCCCTCGTCCCGATTCAGTAAAATGCGCGCGCGAGAGTTTTGGTAGCGTTACAACGGAGAAACGCGCAACGTCAGTTATTAAACAGACATTCGGACTCTGTTCTAACTATAGAGTCTCTTGGATAAATGCAGAGTCGCTTTCTAGATAACGAAAGTTTGGTAATAAATTATTTTTCTAGATCTTTATGACATCGATCATTCTTTCAATTAAATGTCAATTATGTTCACTAGATTAAAATTCTCTTAAAATAAGGTTCATTTAAAGTTAAGATAAAAAGCATGAGATAATTATTAAGAGAAACGTCGACTGGGAATTGATAACAGAATCCGTAGTTGAGGCAAAAATGTAATAATTTTAGAATGCATGCAGTAGTTGCGATCAATCACGATAAAATCCACTTACATTAGGATGCAAGGTATCAAAGGAACTCGAATGAAGATTTAATCTTGCACAACTTCACATGTTAATTGGATGTTTCCATTTAAGTGACTGATCGATATCAAGAAGTAATGTTTCTCGATATATCGTATACAAGATAAAACAGTACAAATAAGAAAGTTTTTACTGAATAAGAATGTTAAGTATGTTTCATGCTATATATTATGTAAGAAAACACCAATGACGTTCACTTAATACATATTCATATAGCCACATATAATATTAATTTTTAATTCAACATATATACTTGATAATCCTTCAGAGTTGTTTTAGCTTAATAAATACAACCAAATAAAATAGTCTGTATTCGACTGTATTTATTTTTTTTAAATTACATTACCTAAAGAACTAAAAACTAGGTCAGTTTTCAAATGGTCGTTCATTGCAATAATGTGGCATATAAAATCTATTTTTATACAATATTAAATCAAATTAAAGATTTTATAATCTTCTAAACTTTTTTAGATAACTAACTGTATTACTGTCGTATACTTAATGCTAAAGATATAACTAAAATTGATTCTTATTATTTTTTTACACATATTTTTACATAAAACAAATATTTAAATATTTAAAAAGTATCTTTATTTTAACTAATACAATTGATAATAACGCTCAATTATGTTTAGTTAGCTATGAGTAGAGATCAAATTATTCTAGAATGGAAGTTAATAATTAATGTGGAAATAGTCAAACGTCTATTAATTATCTATATACAAGACTGACATAAATAACGAAATTAATAATTCAATTGACGATATACTTTAAGTGGTAAACAATTTTATCTTATTTTGTATGATCATCTATTTTTCGCGGAATTACAGACGGATATACAGACAGGAAGAACTGCAGCGATTAGGTCAATTATCTCATGCTTGACGAAACATACATCGTACAACGCGACACAATGTAATGCACTAAATATGCACGAATACACGCGCGTATTTATGGCTAATTTGTGCAAATCGGTAATTAAAGGAAATTGTATTTACGTTGAACACAGGAATCGCAACTACATTTGCATTGTAAAATTGCATCCATGATAGCAGACAGTTACATTGCATTGTATTTTTAGAAGTTTTTTGTTTGTTTTTTTCTCTTATCTTGAGTATTGCATGTTATGATTTTAAAAACAAATATAATAAATAACTTTATACAAAAAATAAACTTATTGCAAAAGAATAATGAATAGTATATAAGTATTGATATTTATTATTTAGTGCAAATATCACAAAAAATTTCTAAATTTAAAGACAATACGTGCATTCGGAGAAGATATAAATGTATAAAATAAGGTACTAAATGTTGTCTGAAACATTGTTTCATTTTTTTATTAACGCTGTCATCTTATCCCTTGCGTAGCTCGCAAAAAGCAAAACTTCTTTGTACGGGCTAAAAGCTGGAGAGGGTGGAGTTTTCCAACGTGTTGTTTCGTGAGCTAGTTCGTTGATCGGAACAGTAGTGTTAGAAACTTTGTTAATTCCAAAACTTTGTAATTAATCTACTGACAGGCTATCCTTGAGCAGTATTAGTGTGAAAAATATGCTAAAACATCGGGGCGGATATCTTGCTAATATGAATTGACAATCAAGATAAGCAGGTAATAAATTTTTGCAAAACGAGCAACGATCACTTCTGAGGCAGAAGCCGACGGTGAGTAACACGCGTTTATACCCTTGGAAGCAAATGTGTCACAATTATTTGACAAATCTTACAGTATATGACCATGGCATATGCCACATTAATATACATTGTCTCATTCGCACACGGGCAGATATTTGTACGCTCGACAAGTATCTGTCGGGTGAATATATTATTTGGAACTGTTGTAATGGTTAGGTAACGCGAACTCGGTATGGAGACGAGTCAAGTGGACAAATTACTTGCTGCAAGCTACCTGTCGCGTGCAAAACATCTGCCTACCTAAAATTAACGACGGGCCAAGTAGGGCCACGAGCCAAACCAAATAGATAGGTCTTTATTTGATGAATAGAAAGATATTTCATTTTCGGACACATATGAATTCTTTTACTACGCCATAACTCAAATGTCAGTACAATTCCATTCTGCTTGTATGAATTCTTATCTTTCTTCTTTCTTAAAAACGGAAAGATTATTTTGCCCCTTTTACTGACGATATTATTACGGATCAAAATAAATCGAAGCAAAATAAATCGAAAAATTTGATGAACGAAATTTTATTTAAAAGCTTCTCGAATTTGCTTTAGGAATTGCTGTTACATATAAAATCTTCTTTATGAGCAATCTTCTTTTTAAAGTTATGTTAAAGAAAGCTTTCTCTATAAATCTTGAATAATAACTTAATTTCGAAACAGAAGGGCAATATACAAATGCATGAGAATTTGTAAGAAATGCTCTGCTACGAAGACTATGTACAAGTCTTGCTGTAAAACGACCTTATTGCGAAATGCTACAATATAACTATAGGAAGTCATGCAGTTTACGAGACATTTCAAAGAACACGGCCACGTGCAAAATTCACCAACGAATTTGAACATGCTGTTCTGCAACAGTTAGCTTTTTTTTGTCATGAAATCAATCTGCAGTGTGCAGACCGATGGAGCGTGTGTACTACGTCAGCGAACCGAAACGACGATCGATTCTCCGTTCGGACGAAATGTAAATCGTCAGGCAGTCCTGCCAAATAGAGGACACTTCGTGCAGGTTGAAAGTCTGGCACAATCCTCTCATGTTCCGTTATTCAACGATATACAATATGTTCGCCGTACAGCACTGATACTATGCGACCGATTGACTTTCATGAACACGTCAATCACGGCGTGTGACTCATGTAACATCGTCGCGCGGGAACTCGCGCGCTAGATGAGTGCAACGGCAATAAAAATATCTCTGGAGAACCGTGGTTATCGCACTTAATTGTGCACCGTTCTGAGAAACTCGGTGGCGCCGATCACGCTAATCAATAGGCCGGCATATATTATCGGCGAGATGTACAAGGAAAGACATTTACATAACCCAGGCTATAAACACTTTGCACTTTGCGACAATTTATTTGCTTATCCTCGAACGATCTCTGCAAAGACGTAATTTGGAAAAACCAACGCTCGATGCTTCGCGGAAATGCGTACATAACGTTATAAAAACATCCGGTTCTATTATTTTAATTATTATATTCCTGTAACAAAAGCTAAATTATTCTACTAATAAATGTGTTCCGCTTTTATTAGTTAGTTATTGTTATGTATTGTTGAATTTATTTTGTGCAAAATTCAAAAAATAACAAATGATTACGTAAAATCATATTATATCAGTATAATAAATATGCAATTACAATCGCGACAAAATATTTTTCATTTTCTCTATGTTTGATAGATTTCATTAAAACATTTTGAATAGAATTAATCACGTTGAAACTACAATATCGAATATAATTTATCGGTTTAAAATTAATATTGCAATTAGAAATGATTCAATAACTATAATATATCATATATAATGCGAATACGAATTTATCATTATAATTATTTAATACAAATAACTGTAACATGATACGTTTTTGTCCAACACATTTTCTTTAATTCGTTAAAAAAATCTACTTTTATTTCAATTCTACACTCATTAAATATCATTTCAAATATTTACAAAACTTTTCATAATGTAACTTGGTAGAACGACGGCGATCAATAATCGCTTTCGTGAGTAATGCAAATTGTCATTTAGATGCTTTGTAGATTAAATCAGGTACTTTGAACTTACGTGTTCCGCCAGAAACTTGCTAATTTATGTTGTAATGTCACACGTGACGGGCATCTAAAGCTACAAACTTTAATAATTGTGTTGCTTTAACAGGAATATGCACAAGAGATATTAAGTATTAAAACCTTAAATTCTTATTCTAGTTTCTTTTTCTAGTCTACGATCCACCTTTTCTAATCACAATTCTAAAAGATTGTTGAAGATATAAAGGAAGTAGAAAAAAAATATATATGTATATATATATATATATATAC
>JAJVSH010000078.1:556833-571330 GCA_021460005.1 Tetramorium alpestre | reverse complement strand
TATGAAATTTTTGTATTCTAAAAATTAAGATCTGAATCTATATATATCGCATACAAGGCCGTACAAGGCCGTAAAAACACAGGAGCTGCTTAATTATCGATGATCAAATTAACATACTCGAAGCACCTCTGGAGACGTAGCACGCAAATTTCGAATAATCTCAGATCGCGTGAGAAAGGTCAAGTAGGCTGTCACCAGATTTCGTAACATGTTTTCTTCTCTAAATTAGAAGATTATTTATACCAATCACAAAAAAGAGAACGACGTTTTCAAGAGAAAGAAGTTATCACGGTCGCATCACAACTGTTGAAATTCCAATACGAAAACATAAAAAGAATAAGATGACAAATAGCATCGCGTTTATGTCTTCTTATATCGACGTAATCGTTGTTACTGGCAGAAACATATCACACTCACAATTTTATTCTGCTTCCTTTATATACGTCCTGTACATTCCTTTTTACATTCGCAAAGATAGCGCACGAGGAGAGAACGGCCATTACATACGCTCCATTTTTATCAATCCAAACGATTTACCACTGAAAGAACTGTAATGCGGAAAAATGCCCCGGGCGAAATTTTCAACGATTTCAACCGCGCGAGCCGTACTGAAATGCAACGATTGAGAACGATCGTTCTTTTCTTTCGTCTCTTTTTTGTAAGATTAAAGAACTTACTGGCTATTCCTGCGGGCAAGATCTCAATCAGAATTGCGACAACAATCGATTTAACACCAATATCTACGTCGTGTCGATGATTCGATCGCAGATTACCAAGTTTGGCGGTAGTCTAATATAGTCAACTCTAGTCAAGTTGAGTTTATATTCCATGAAGTGCGGAGGAACTTGGTTTGCAAACCGGTTACTAATGCTAAATTTACTTCGCCAACTGTGCAAACTCGTTACTAAAACATTGGCACAGTCCACCAATCCCAATTTATTTGGATTTTAGAAAAGCCGCAATTAACCATATATATAATATATCAATCAAACGCTTCAGTTTAATAGATGCAATTCAGTTATTTTCAGTAAAATTACATTATATTTCGGTAAAATTACATTATACCATATCATAAACCATAGCATTAAAATGCTAAAAGATAACTAGTGCTCTTTGCGTGAGTAATAAATCAGAAAAAAAACATGTTTAACGTCATGATATAAAAAAAAGAATTAACAATAAGATCTATCTTATTGTTAAGAATCTATTATTGTAAATTAGAAACAAATATAATGAAACAAGTAATATATGACGTATAGAAATTTAATATATCATATTATTTGTTAATGTAGATATTATCTTACCATCAGTTTTGTTTGATCTTTCACTTCTTACATGATAGCGTTTTCTTTTTAACTAATTTTTAATTATATAAACATGTTAATTTATTGATTCAAATATTACGAGCATTATATTCGTTGACTAGTATCTTCACAATTTAAATCATCTCTAATCTAAGCATGCTATCTAATTCGATGGATAAATTAATCTCGAATATCTTTCTTGACCTTATTATCTGATATAAACCATCAAATACTTATATGCTTTATGTCACATTCTAGGAAAGTTTTCACCTTTGATTGAAAGCAAAAATTACATCATGATAATTTATGATGTTCAGCATTGTAAATATGTGCCAACTCATGACAATGTGGCACATGAAAAATTGCTTAGATAGTCAAGAATGACATTTATCTAACGTCGACCTGACCTAGAAGGACTTGTACCATAATAACCGCGAATACGGTTTTAATGCAAGCAATATTTGTGTTGCCTTGAGGTAACGATTAATGATATCGATGATGTAAACGCGCGATATCACACATATGAAGGAATAGAAGCGCAGCTCTGGGCAGTGGCCAGCTTTTTGACATTACGTCAAGTACATTTGATAACCGCGCACTTGAAACGCACGATCGTTCACGAGGTAAAGTGCCAATGCGCCGAGTATGGGAAATTGCGTCATTTCGATAACTATTACAGTATCTAGACGTCATTCGTGTATGTGAAGCACACTTGACGAGGCATTCGATGTTTACAGTCATATTCGAGAAACAAGATTGAGCAAAATAGTACATCATTCATTTTCAAATCAAATTAACTTAACAGTTAATTTACAAATCTTTCGACTGAAGTTTAATGCAAAACATGTCGAAACAATTTTTCATAAGTAAGTACATGTAAAGAAAAAGCTGGTCTAAGATTAATATTTCCAGTGTAATGAATTTTCTAAAAAAGACATTCAGTTAAATGTTGCATTGAATTTTTTAATCATGTAATAAATTTATGCAAAATTTAATTTAATTTATTTTAAGATGTAAATTAATTAACGAAATTGTTATTGCATCATATGTCTCAAAAGTAAAAAATTAACAAGAACATCAGAGATTTTCTAGTCAATATATTTCTAATCGAATATCTTAGTTATTTAAGAATTAAATGTCATTGAATGACGTGTCAGAAAGACGGCGTCGCGTCGCGACTCGTTATCAATCACGTGATTATCGGGAGAATCGCGACGTGAAAGTAAAATCGTGAAACCACACCTGTCATACCCGCTATTACGTGTGCGAGTGAGTCACGTTCCAAAACACTTTACAATTTTACGTATAATGAAATAACATCTTCGCGACTGCGGCAGACATTTGCATACCTCGCGTGATAAACGCAGTCGAGAGAGTCATTTTAAATTGTTAATGAATGATTATCGTTATGTACGCGACGTTCATTACTCAGGAGTTATTTTTAACTTGTATATCATTATTATTTTCTGTATGTTTTAAATATTAACATGCGCATAATGTTTCCTTCCAAGTTACACTTCCGGGTGCCATCTTTTTACGAATCATTCATTTACATTATCTGACATATCGTAGATTAAATCGTTAAAGAAGAATAGACATAATTAACTTAAATTGCACGTCACATTGTCAACCGCAATTTAACCGCAACAAAGCCTAATATGCAGATTTCATTGTGAATATAAGACGATAGTATCAACGAAAAACACTAATTAAAAAAGAGGATATCGTGACTAATGAATTTTCAGCTATAAACGTATTGATTTTTAACTATGTTAAATATCAGTCAACAATTAAACGTTTTTTTTATTTTATGTATGTAAATTTTATAGATGCGTGTATTAATATATCCGATAAAAATTATATAATACGAAGAACAATAATAGATTATATTCCATGAAATTACCCGTGTAAGTACATGTTTATCGGTAATATCAGTAATCACGTTTTGCCGATATATCACGTGAAATTGATTTATCTAGACAGAATCATAGATATAGTCTTATCATAGTTACAAATATGTGCAGCTGATGAATCGATACACATTAGTGTATCGATTAGTTTGTCTCTGATTCTTTAGATGTCAAATTGATTTCTCTTAAAGCAAGAAAGGTAAATTTTTATTTTTAAGTCTCTGTTAACAAGTTAACAAAGAGTTGTCACAATAACATAAAAAAATTAAATTATTTTTATCAAATTTATGAGCGCGGTACATATATTTTTCATAAAACTCAAAGTCGATGATTCGCGAATTAAATTATTTCTTTATTAACTTGCAGCAACAATCAATTAAATAGCAAAGTAGACTTTGTTTGATCATGAGAACGTGATATTGTGCACGTAACGATCATCAGCATATCGCTTCCGTGAGTTAAATGGATCACTCAAGGCTATATTGCACATGCTGTAATTTGTAAAACTAATCACCAGTATAATATTTTTATGAATATGTTTTTCTGTGAAAAAGAAGATAATTTTTATAATATGACGTACTTTATAGTTATTAGATATTTCCAGAACATCAAATTGCATGACGCATATTTATTGTAAAGAAATTGCTTTGTGGTCACATACTAAATTGTGTTCTCAAAAAACGGGTAATCAATATCATCACAATTCTATGAATTTAAAAGGGAGAAAAAAATAGAGAAAAGAAAAAAATGAGAAAAATATCTTGCGATAGGAGATTTGATGTCGTGATGAGCACGTGCCGATTCGCTTGTTTGTATGCAATGGGTTTAAGTAGCAGAAAGCTGAAAGAATAGCACGATAGCACGAGCCACGTGATGAGGCGCCATATCATGTTTGTAAACGGCTTTTAACGCCGCTTCGCTTTGTGCTGTTGCTTTCTAATTAATGATAATGTAGGATGGCTTTTGTCAAATAGTTTCATTTTATTAGTACATCTCGCACTAGCTCGTCTCTTACAATTATATTAAAATGTGCATTTTACTTAGAATTTCGACTGCATTGCATTTTATTTCGATTTCTATTTGCTAAAATTTCATAGAAAAATTTGCTATTTGCTATTTCATAAAAAATAAGTTTATAAAATCTGTGTAAAAATGAGATCATTTAGATTTTATCTAGAGATTCTAACACAGATTTAAGTTTATTTAAATTTTAATACACATTTAAAAGTATCTTAAATAATAAAAAAAAAACAAATTGTATTTACATGTATGTATATATACAATAATTAAGCATATTATATGACGTAAATTAAATTATATAAATCTTCATATCGATATTAAATTATTGTAAGCAAATGTATATTGCGATCATAAATAATAATACGACGAAAGTGTGTGTGAATTCTCTAAACTCTGATAAACTCTGATTATTCCACAATAACAGCTGAGGACGGTTTCAGAGTATGCACGCAAATATGGCGATAAATCTGAAGGTAACGGAAATGAGAATATATGTATGCGGAAGTGCAGCATGATTTAAATCCGCTCGAGCCAGCGCGAGTGAATTAGGCTAATGGTGCGAGCGTGTTTTGTACTCCGCGCTATAATAAACTCAATAAAATCAATAAAATCTAAAGTAATAGCGAAGCGGATTTTCCTCAGACGGGGAAAGAATGGAGGTAATGTACGCATGAAAAATTGCTCGTTGCGCAGGACTCAGCAAACATTGCGTTAAAACGTGCCGCTACTACAGATGTACTCGCTACAGACGGTGTGAGAAAAAATTCTTGGCACGCTTCGTGCTGTAGCTAATGTACGCTGCAACAGTAACTGGATATTCGGCTGCGAAGAGTTCGCTTCGCACTCAGCTCACGGATCCGGAACAACCCTGTAATCTGGATGTACAATCGGCACAAGCAATTATCACCCCATTCATCCTAGCTCCCGAATATTTATTTTTTCAGCAATTAGAATAGCAAATTTACAGAAGTTTTATAGCCTCGCTCGATAAATGTTATGACTGACATTTCAAACTACGATCGTTGCTTTTTTGTCTTCTATTCTTCATACATACGTACGCACGCGCGCGCACGATCCTTTATTCAATAGTATATTTCATAAATTTATTATCACGTATCGTACGCATATTAAAATTTTTTTTTCTTCTATGATATCCATGAAATTGACATAAATACGCGATATTGAATATATCACGTATCACGGAAAATCGTAAAGTCCAATTTTCATAAATGATAAAAGTTTAAGTTAAATGGTAACTAGTACTTTTATATGTATATCACCAACTATATAGTTATACCGCACATAAAGTTATGTATGATATATACTAATCGCAATTACTTTTAAACTGATATAATATTTAATATTCGCTTGTATTTATTCTCTCTATGAGATCTTTTCTTTTCGAGCTAATGAAATATCGTTTGTTTAATAAATTAGGAGAGCCCTATAACTTTGGCAACAAGTCGCGTATTTGTCATAGTATCCCAGGACTTAAACGCTTTCGCGTAAAGTGATAACAAATAGATGAAATTTACCAAACCAACCGAGTGTTTACCGAGTATTTCTTGCGGTACCGTACAACTGGTTTCGCAGAAGTCCTAACACATTTGCTCATAGATATCCGCGCTATGATTTACGTTCTGGTGTTGACGGTGAGAATTCAGACAAACGGCACATATCTAACAGATGAACGAATGCTACTTTGTGATAATAATGTTGACATTGTAACGTCACTGTATTTCAAATTTTATATGAATTAACATATGGATTAACTATTAATACACGATGATTGCGAGATCGTGCAGGGAACAATAATTTGTGTCTGTTAAGAAAGCGTGAAACATGTGTGACTACTAGGTAGGTAGTGTCTTAAAAATTTAATTTATGCACTATACACATAGAATTATTAAAACGTATTACGTCATGATTTATTACCGGAGTTTTTTTACAATCAAGCGAGAGTTCGGTTTGTTGATATTAGCTCGAAATGCGTCTGGTCTGTATTAACAGTGCAAATTAAGAGTTATCTTGATCCCAATTTATATGAGTCTATGGAAAATTTTTGGGATTTAATGTCATTCGCGATAGTCGCTAAAATCTTAAACTGGATCGTGATCGTAAAATCATAAAAACGTTATATGGCAATATTACTACATGTATTCTTAAATATAGGTATAAATTTTAACGGGAAGCTGATATGTTAGTGATTAAAGTTGATAGATAAAAAATAAAGATTTAATAGAGATAAAGAGCTTTATTAAAGTGGTGACTAATAAACGAAATAAAATTATGCATAAACGTATCTGAATTATTCGTATTTGAAAGTTAATCTTGCTTTTTAATGGTATCTTTTTTTTTTCATTTTTTCATTTATCAGTATTTTTATCGCATATTACGAAAGTGCTTCATTATTAAAACTCTCTTCGTTTTTCTCTCGTCTCTTCTTTTATAAAAAAAAATCCAATATTATTCATTCTATTGGGACAGTCACGAGACAGTCATTAAAATCGTTTATTTTTCTTCGCGTGACATTATCATGAACGACATGGTACATGAAAAAGCGGATGAATTCAAATTTTATCACCAAAATGTTGATAGTAACTAAAAAGCATTTCGTGTTTTTGCATTGGATTTGATTTACAACATTTGATGATTTATTATACTTTGTAAGGTAACGAGAAAATCATGTTTTATAATCGAGCAGTATGATCAAAAAGTATACGCGTATGATATTATTCGACGTCACTGCATCATTGCCGCATCCGCGAATAATGTGCAGAAAAAATAGTGACTTGCCGGCGCCAGTACGCGCCCTAACGAGTTTTATCGACTATTCCATTAATGGAATATTAAATGGAGATGTGAGTCTTTTGACAATCTTATTTTCTTTTTCATTATTTAAGTCAATATTGTCAAGAGGTGTTCTGACAGTCTGAGTCACAAGATAATTGCGCGGCACCGGAAGCTATTCCACTTAGTTTCGTCATTATGACATATCATCATTAATGTAGATAAAGTCAATTACATTGTTATAAACTCATCAATTTGTTGTCATCAACAATGATGGGAGATTAATTCATCGGCATCGATTTTAAGGCAATAAACTTTGAAATTTCATAAAAATTATGAAAAAATAAAACTTTATGCGATAAATGCCTGTAGATAAATTGATATTAATTTAATAAGAGATAAAAATGTTAAAATAATTAGGAAATTAGGCAATATTTAAGAGAGATATCTGGTCGAATTATACATTTTTCATAGAAAATTGATCTATGAATCTCACAAATATATGTACGTATTATTAGACATCGGGACAAAAATATATTTGAAAGTTAAATATTTCTTTAAGCAATGCCATTATTCGGAATATTGATCCAAATTACATCCCCTAGGAGACTGATAATTCAAAGAAGTGAAATAACGGTACTTTCTCGGAACTTGTTTCGTTCGAGTTGACGGCAACCTCATCGGGCGCATGGTTTACAGAACATTTAACTGCGATTTTTGCACTTGACTGGCTTGCGGTTCTTCTTTTGTGCACACGTGCATTCATACATTGGCGCGAGCACGAGCATTTTCCTGATTTCTTGCTATATGCGCTCTAAATGCGCCCTGTCATTTTTATCGACGATAACGAATGTCAGAAATGATGATTTTCGATTCTGTAAAAAGACGGGAAAACGGGATGAATACGATAAACTATAAAGCTGAAAAGGCAACGCAAGAAGGGAGATCGGACACGAAATGAAAATAGACGTCGTGCAAGAATAGCAAAAGCCGAGTTTGCCAGGAACGCGGACAAACGTGGAAGGAACTGTCACATACCCGGAGAAAGCCAGTGAGGGAAAACGAGCTAAAAGCGAAAATAGAACCAGAACGAAAGGGAGTGGATGACAAACGAAGGAGAGAGAGAAAGAGAGAGAAGAAAAAGGTTCGCGAACCCATTGTTTCCAAGTGCGATACAATGGATTCTCGGTTGTGTTAGCTCCACGAAGGCTGGCACTTCATTGGCCACTCGCGTTAACGCATATACCATCCGGCCGAGTCCTCGTTGTCGTTTTGCACACCAAACGCATATCGCGTAAATGTGCATTGTATACTCAGCATTGTTCTAGGCTGAGCAGACCATGGTATTGCACGGGGTAAGGAACGGACCTGAATGGTGGAAAATGGAAAGTGGTCCACGAGCTTACGGAGGAATTACTGCGAAGGAATACCGAGCACAATTCACCGCTTTCCCGTCTCAATTTTACGAATTTTTGTAGTCGCTCGGCTTGCGAAAGAAAGAAGACCATTGTTCGTCCCCAAGTCAGAGAGTCGGCGATTCCATAAGGCTTAATTGTGGCTTTCATTGCTACGAATTTATGTGTAGCGCGTTTCCGTTACCGTCGGCAAAAAGCTGCCAATTTTTTTTTTTAAGAGGAATAACAACCTTCTAATTTAATTAATATCAATTAATTACATTATTATAACATTAATAATATTGTAACTGATAAAAGTTTTTTGAAATCATAAGTGTTGAGCCGTTTTAGCGTTAACAAATCTAAAGCTTCAGAAGATGATTAGATAGCATGATATATTTACAGATCTGTAATTGAATAATTCTTAAACGCTCGAAGAAAATCACAGTACCAGTGATTAAGCAATACAAAGTTTTTATGCATCACCTTCGCATAGACTTTTTGTAAACAGCTTTATCAAAGTCAGGGAATTACAGCGATAGGATAATATAAGAATGCCGTAGCAAAAATGAAGTAACTATCATGTTTCGTTTCTTAGTCTGTCTGTGTACATCACAGCACATGTCAGAATTTAAGTACTTCACGGAAAGTGTCTATTATAAACGGGAAGAACCTTTTATCCAAGGAAATTTCCGGATTAACCGTTTCTCACAAGTTATACGGGATTTTATGGCTCCTTCGTAATAAAGGCGTTAAGACGACGTAATAAAAAGTTTGGGACACTAAAATAACCGGGCTTGCAAACGATTACCCTAAAACTTTTTACAATATAATGGCAATTGTCTTACCCTTCTTTTAATAATCAAATTTTAATAAATTTAACTTTATATGTTTTATAGTATTTTATAAGTTATTTATGACTTTTTTATAAAAAGCTATTTTGATATTTTCAAAATATTTAACTGTCAAATAATATAACACCTTCATTAATATAACGTAAATTAATATAACAAACTAAGGATATTACTTTTAATGTGTATATGTGACATTTTGTTAATTTGAGATTTATTAACAAAACATCACGAAATTATTTTGCCAATTACATTTAAAAATCCAGGACATTAATTTTATTGATTTGTTTATGAAGAATAAACAGCAGTAAAACGTATAAATAAATCTCTAACGACGCAGCGTACCAATTAATTTATATTGCGCTGGTAACAAGCTTTGTCAAAAAACTTTAATCATTTATATAAAAATGTATATATTACAATATACCAAAGCAAAACCGAAATATTTTCTATACGGGTATAATAGGATTATTCGTCGTACGCGAGAACACCATTTATTTATTAGAACACTTTTAGCCGAAAATAATGCTGTAATGACGTGTTTGCAAAATTACAGGCGCAAATGTGTGTACCTTTCCGTTTTTAGGGATGACTGCCTCTGTGGCAGTAAACATTGTGAGTACTGACGTAAGCAGCGGCAGTATTAAAATTCGCAAGCATCTTTACAGACTATTGCATAAATTTGTTCAACAATACATCACTTATAAATAATTATGCTCTGTAGAAGATCAGGTGCCTTCTTCTTTCGCGGGAGGTGAAACGGGATATAAATTCAATGAAAAGAGCTTATACAGCGAGCGCCGGCACGACGCCGATAAACAATAGCGGTGGAAGATAAGAAGCTACCGTGTTCTTCCGGGCTCCCTCCTTTCGTCAACACCATCCCCACCCATCGGCGTTCCTTCGTTTATCTCCTTTCTTACATCTTCTCTCTCTTTTCTTCGAGGTTGTTAGCATAATAACGTCAAGTGCTTCACCACATTGGTAGTCAATACGTGCTGTCGCTCCGATCGCGCCACATTGATCGTATTGAGTCATATTAGCATCTCTCGTGAAATTGCATAACGAGACCCACGCGCGCGTATGCATACACGCGCGAACGCGATATAAGCGTATGCTATCGGCGAGTTTCCGTTATTACCCTTGCCGGAAACTTATCACGCTTATCATCCTCGTGAATACGAATCTCTCCGCGACGGATTCCAACGGGCAGCGATCAGACGGGGATCAGGCAAGAATCGCGTTAGAAGTAGCATCCAAGCGCGGCGAACCGACACTTTCCATCAGAAACAATCGTCGCGACACTCAACTTGGAGTAGCTCTCGAAAACCACTCACCTCGTAATCGAGGGCTTCGAGAGTATCGAATGACACACTCCTAATACGAATCATTGTTGAACTTGGCAATTCCTCAATAGCAGACGAACCTCCAACACGGAAGGGATACCGGAACGGAAGCAATCGTGGATCCGGGATGACGATGCTTATCATATCTATGGTGGTGGACTATCTGGTGTTTATCGGCTTCATCGTGATTTCCTTCGTGATACCGCTATGGGGCAACTTCAAGCCGAAAATCAAGGAGACCAAGGCGAATTACGTGTTTGCCACCGGCAACGTGTCGATGGGCATGATGATGCTATCAATCGCACGTGGAACTCTCGGCGTCAGGTCCTTCGTGGGTTTCCCTTCGGAGCTCTATTATCGCGGTAGCGCCATGTGGGAGACTCTGTACGGAATACTGCTGGCATATCCCATCGTCTGCTTCATCTTCGTACCCGTTTACTACAGCCTTGGTATCACGTCAGTCTACCAATATTTGGACATGAGGTAAATTTACGATTCTTCTTCCTTTAATCGCGCTTTAATGTGATATGTTCTTTGAATTTTTCATTAAAAAAACATCTATATTGGTATCTACGCGTGAGTTGTATTGACGGTATATTAAGTAATAAATGAAAATGTTAACGGAATGAAAATATTAAATTAACACGCATTGAATACGCCAAAATATTAAATTATAGTGTTGATACTGTCCGTAACAAAATGATATTATGTTCAATCTTAACGTTAAAAATCTGAAAACGGAAATTTTATCGGCACGTACTCATCTCTCTCTCTCTCTCTCTCTCTCTCTCTCTCTCTCTCTCTCTCTCTCTCTCTCTCTCTCTCTCTCTGTCTCTGTCTCTCTCTCTCTCTCTCTCTAAGAATTTAATCGAATAATTAATTTAAAAAAAATACATTCAAAATATAATATGTAAGTTAAACATTTTGTTAATGCAAAATTTTTCATTTTTCTTTCAATGGACAGAGCGTCTATTGAAAGAAAAATGAAAAATTTTCACATGACATGACACATGACAGTACATTTCATCACGTGACACGTCACACTAACATTATAGCGCAATTAAAACGTAAATTATCTTTTGTTATCTTAAAAAATTTCCGAATGATAAAAATTTTTGTCCATCTGCTTCGTGCCGAAAGAATTTAAAATGTCCAACGTTTCAGGCGCGCACGTCTGTTGTCAATATTCTGCGAGCAGCGGACAGGAATACGTTCACTATGCAATATAACAGAGTGCTCTTGTGTATTTTATTAATGCATAATATTTTTAAAAGTATTGTTATCAATATAGAAGAGTTATCGCTGGTACAATTTGCAACATAAAAAAATGTCACATACATGCTATCGTAAAAAAGTCTTTAAAGTATTAGTACTAATCGGAACATTTGTATATTATTCTACTTTCACTAGAATTATTTTTTTTAACATGTAAAAGAAAAAGAAGAGTATTTAGAATTATTATTAAATTTCATCGATTCCACGGACAGAATGAATATTCAAACAGGAAAGGCAAAAATTGGGTTTCTGATATTGGGACATTAGTCTCGCAATGAAACTGAAATACCAAATAAGGCATTTTATATTTTATTGAATTGATTTTTTTTTTATTTATTTAGAATAAAAAACAAATTAAATTTGCTTCAATATTTCGTAATATTTTGCAAGAAATCAATAGTGAATATCTGAATATCCGATATATTAAATAGAACAGTATTCAACTTTATAAGGAATTTCCCACTAAAAATATAAAAGTGAAAACGAGATTACGTTTATATTGTCTATGGGAAACTTTTTTGTTTCTGTTGCTCAAAAGAATCCAAGGCGTCATAATAAAATTTGCACAAAAACAAATTTTTAACATTTAATTCGAAATGAATATCCGAATATTAACAAATTGATAGAAGATTAAAATAGTAGAATTTCTAGGAAAAGAAATGGTTTCTATAATATATGTTAAAGTTAATAACTTAATAGAGCACTTTGAATTTGAGTAATTTTTTCTCCGACGTGATGAATATAAGAATATAAGAATTGTATATAACGAGATCACGTTCAATTAATACGGAGATAATTCATCACGCTGGATTTCTCACTTCAGCTCTCTTAATTATGCAAATTCCCCAGGTTTAAGTCAAAACTAGTCAGATGTCTGGCGAGTTTCTCTTACGTCATAAGGAGTCTCCTGAACTTGGCGGTCACGGTTTTCACCCCTTGCGTTGCGCTGAAGACGGTAATAGGGCTTCCGTACTGGGCTAGTATCGTGGGAATAACGACTATTTCCGTGGCTTTCACGATCATAGTAAGAACATGTATATTATATCAAATACTTGTATGCTTCACAAATATCTATGTTTATTCATCGAACAAAATTTATATGTATATTTATATGTATTTATATGTATGTAATTTATATGTAATAAGTATCAAATTTCATATTTTCTCTCTCATTTTCCTTGCTCAATATTTTGCTTAAAAATTAAAGTTGAATAATCAGCTTTGAAATTTCATACAAAAAGTGTAGATTGAAATCATATCGTATGCAAAATACAATGGAATCCAATACACATATTTATATAAAAATGTTTGTTGTATTTATTCGTGAAAATGCAATAATAAACGTAAACTATATTTTTCATTACAGCATATTAAATGGCAATATTGGCAAATGCCATTGCATTCTGTAATAAGTATTCAATTATTTAAAATTGAAATCATATCGATTTCAGTCTTTGCGAAAAAATAAATTATTTGCGACGGTTCTCGTGAAAGCAATATTTTTGGAAAGTTCAATATATATTTTGAATGTAAATGATTAGTAAAATTACGACATAATTTTGATAAATGTGAGCTTTTCGCGTAAATTACATTCCAGCGCGGCAAATTACTTATATTCGTTTCATAGAAAATTGGAGCAATCGAGCACGCATACAAATAGGGCGCATTGAAGAGCGAATAATGAGCAAGCAAAGGTATTAAGAGAAATAATGAAAATCGTATGACTTTTAATAATGAACTTTGAAATAATGGGATATCAATATGACGCGGAATATATTTGTTATAGGTATACATTTGTTAGGGGAGACCGAAGCTAATTGTCACAATTTTAAATATTAATTTTTAATAGTAAAAAATTGATGTAATAATTTTTTTAACGCGTACATATTATTTAGCTCAAAAAATTAGATCGTCTTAAATACCTTTAAATATCATATGAAGATAACACTTCAAGGTATTTGAGATAATATTTCAAGATAATTAAATATATTTAAATATATTTAAAAAGATATGACCACATGATAGCAAATTTTGCTCGAAATTTGCTGTTGTATTGTGTCATGCATATTCTTTCTCGCTTTTTAGCCTGCTGTCTGTTTGATGTTAAATTATATTAGAAAATTTGCATGATTTTTTATCGTCAATTTGTGCTTTTATTTTATAAACATTTCATAAATAGTTTTGCAAGAAAAACTCCGATTAAAAATTTATTAACAAGGTATATTCACTTAGACCTGATTATATATGAAAACAGATTTGGTCAAATATGATGATATAAAAATGAGATCATATCGTGACAAATTTCGGATATAATCATGTAAAATTACACATGTTATCAGATCTTTTCATATCTTATGTATATTTATATTAAATCTGACCATGTTACATCCATTTTTTCTCGGGAAATCATTATAAATATTATATGCGATGCTTTTGCAAATTATTTTATTACAATTAATTAAGTAAATTATTACATCAGTAATTTACATTCTAAAAAGTACGCTTCGTTATTTACTGAATAAGCTGTAAAACTTGTAGCAATCAACTTGTGTAACTTTCAACTCCGGTCTTCCCTCTAACAGCAAACATATACCTACATATATATAT
>JAJVSH010000078.1:442046-554549 GCA_021460005.1 Tetramorium alpestre | reverse complement strand
TTATTGTCTAAAAATTTTTTTTTATCGAATCGAGCAATCCGATCCGCATATAAAGTTTATGAAGATTATTATTGTCTAAAAATAATATATATATATATATATATATATATATATATATATATAATTTAATGGATAAATTTAAAAAATATTGTACAATAATAGTCATACTCATCATTTTACAGTGTCACATTTTTTTATACCGCAACTGCGAATCTTAATCAATCGATGAACGTAATTTATTACACATGCATAAAGTTTTCCTGCTTTAATATCAATCTGATGTTTTCTGACATTTGTTCAAAGTCCTAATGTAATTTCGTGGCATCCATTAAATTGCTCGCTTTATCAGAAATGAAATAATTTCAAATAAACTTTGTCAAAAAATTCGCAAGTTATATTGATTTAATAAAGTATTAATCTTGTTAACAGAAACCATGTCAAGAAGAAAAAAAATTCCAATTTTTTTCAAAAAGTGTTAAAGCGCGCCCTTTCGCAAAATGTTATATCACTATCATGACATACGAATACATTCCTCGTCGTAAAATTAAATTCAAAAATTTTCATTCACAGCAACTGTATTACATTCAACCTTAGGAAAACGGTTCTCTTTATCGATTTCTATTTGTAATGCTTTATTATTGGAGACTTATTCCGCTTATAGCGCACAAATGCAGCTGTTTGCACAATTGAAGCAGCTTGCACGCTTGCACAATTGTAACCGTGGCAAAACATTGAGGTGCATATACAGTAGTCAATGTGAAACCGTACATTTTTCTAGTCCGATGTCTGATGGCAATCGAAAGCGTATAAAAGCCTACGGCCACAAATTTGCTGCGGTGCACTCAAATTGAAACATCACATGGCACAAATGCATTACGTTGGACCGTAAAATTTTGTTACTCGCAAATATATTGTCAGAGGAATCTAAGCGGATATTTCTGTGACAAAAATAAAATTTTGTATTTAATCCAGTGATAAGCTTGTAAAGTTCTCGACATCCAAATAAAAATTTAGAGCTTCAACAAAGTTTTATATCGTTCAAATTTTTCTCTTATTATTCTGTATATGCACATTTTTGAGATAGCATATGAAACTTTATTTAAAATCAGTTTAGAATATTATCTGTGTTTGTATTCTGTTGACAAGACTTTGCTTCAGAATAGTTTTTAAATATAATCATTTATATGTGGCAATAGGTTAAAAATAAAGTTGTTTAAAGGTTAAAATAAAATTGTTTATAGAAAATAGTTATTATTATATTAAATGTAGTACGTTGAAAGAAAATATAAAATGAATTTCTCAGTGTGTGACGACAAGTTAATAGATTTTACATCGATAATTTCCTGTGCCGTCGTATCGGCGGCAGAAAGTTTTTGGAAAGTGGCACGATTGCACCGATTTAGGAAATTGTGCCCACAGTTACTATTACCACATAATCAATGAGAGCCCCGAAGGGAGCTGAATGGCGCCGCGCCAAACTTTTAGTACGGAACTTTTAGTACTCTCGCTATTCAATAAGAGGTCTATAATATTGGTGGAACAAATGTCGTCGCGTACGTTAGAATAAAGTCTTTTCTCTATACATGTATATCTACATATATATATATATTTATTATAAAGTAACTCGCCGAGTAATAAATATCTCGCCGAGGGTAAAAAAGCGAAACCATTCAGAATGATGAAGAATTAAAACCGCTTAAAATGTCTACATAATTTGTTATTGTAGACTGCTACAAGATACCCAGCGACATAACAAAATTATAATGAATGACTGCGTCGTCACTGTCGGCTAGCTAGAAATTTATGTTGTTACGGGATTTACCCGTGCTAATGTATATTAATGTTACGCATTATGCTACGTAAGCGGTTGTACTCGATATTCTTTTAGACTTCCTTGACGGGCATTTTAATTAACGTCAAGATACATTATAATTGATTTAATTGCCATGGGTGTGCATTAATGCAAATTACAAGTAGCTGCTATACATCTATCTGAATTCATTCTTGTTTCTCTTTTTTATTCATTTAAGATTTAAGAATTCAATCACTTTTATTATCTTATTTTTTTTTATTCCGTTTTAGCTTTTTCTTATTAAAAATTACAATGTCATTTAAATGGATCCATTATCTCGAAAAGCTCAAAGAACAATTATAAGAGTGAACGTTATATAATTATCATCTGCACTCGCGCTCGTTTTTCTTCGTTGTTCTTTCATCAAGTTTTGTTCGTCACTTTCCGCTTTTATTTTTGCTTACGTAACAAGTTCTTCTGACGTGCATGATACTGTCGTATGCAATTCAAGTTAAGTCCTACAGAATAATATGATTATTGTCCGCATATAAATGCATGCATTATCCCCATACGCTTGCATAAAAACTATTTTAAGTAATGCATTTTGAATGTCTGTCTGAAATATACACAATTTATTGCAAAATAACATATTTGTATGGAGTAATTAACGATTAAAAATAAATAATAGCGCTTTTGGATAAAATTCAATCTCTCGCTATGTTAAAATAATGTAAAACAATTTAGTACGTTTATAATAATTATAGAGATAATGAACATTTAACAATACGTACATGTAAATGCAAATATACATTTACCATTTTATAATACTGTACATCCGATGGATGCGATAGGTACTTAAATTATATTCAAACGAAATCCATCGGATTTCTGCTGAACATTTAGTTTGACGTCACTCAGTTACAATAATTTATTGTTACAAATCGCTGTTGCATTGTCGATCAATTATACCAAATAAAGTATTATTGTGGTTCGGCAAATACGAAATTCATCGCAATCATTGCGCGTAACGAGACCACAATGCACAACGCAAAAACCTGTTGTGCATACATTAAAAGAAATAAAAAGAATTTATTAGAGAACTTGCGGTGGTTGTAAATAACAATTATATAACATTAATTTTTTTTTCAAGAAATGTGTCATGCACTTACATAACAACACAAGAGAGTGATCTTTGTATTTTTTAATCTATTTTAATACTATTGCCAGCATCTTGAACTCAGCGTGTGTCAATTCTTATGCGTATATATATATATATAAGATAATCTTACATTTAATATTTCGGTTTCCGATTTTTTCGTAATGAAAGAATGTTTTCGTTTTTCAGAACGTTAATGGCCAACATGCCCATTATCACGGTCTTGTTCTCATTATCATGGATCGTCGGAATGGTGATTTTTACAAATTACGCCGATTGCGATCCACTCAGTCTGGGATACATTTCGAAAATGGACGAGATTGTACCGTTCTACGTACAGGACAAATTCTCCAAGGTACCCGGAATGCTAGGTCTGGTCATGGCAACTCTCTTCAACAGCGCCTTGACTTTGGCGGTATCGAATCTCAACTCTCTGGCGACGGTGACTTTCGAGGATTTCCTGAGTCACATACCTGCCCTGAGTGACCTGAAAGATCGGCAGCAGCTTTACACGATCAAAATTGTTGGTGTTATCTACGGTTTGATAATAATCGGCATTAGCTTCTTGGTATCCATGCTGTCTGGAGTAATAGAATTTTCTATGCTGATGACGTCGGCAACGTCCGGACCGCTTCTCGGAGTATTTTTCCTGGCCATGTTGATACCTTGTGCCAATTGGAAGGGTGCTGCCGCCGGGATGATTTTCAGTCACATGACGACAATGTGGATTACCGTCGGACATCTCAATATTGATAGAGTAGTCAAGATGCTACCTCTGTCGACGGAGGATTGCCGTAACGAGACGTTTTCCTCATCGGTCATCAAACCGATTAGTCTAGACTATTCTACGCCGAATATCACCAGCTGGACAATTCCGAGAAACGCTACATCCGTAGATGAAACGTCCGACGAATCGTCTAGTCCTTTGAACGTACTTTACGGAATTACCTATATGTATTACGCTCTTATCGGTAGTCTCACGACAGTTACTATTGGTATCATCGTGAGTTTAATTACGGCCGATGCCGAGGCTGACAAGTATGAGAAGCACTTGCTGCATCCTATAGCACAAAAGATAGCGGGATATTTCCCCGGAAAGCAGAGGCTCTACGCCAGTAATACTCGTCTTGGAAATAAAAATGACACGGACGTCACGAACGCCTCCGTTTCCTCGGTGATGTCTATTCCCGATAGTGTGGAGAAGATAACTCCTCTTCCAGGAAGTGTCGATGACAGGAGAAAGCAACAGCTAACTGAAGGCTACGTGGAGAAACTGAACGCGCTAAAGAGCGCTTCCCTCGATGTAACTAATGAGATTGGTAAACACACTAGATTATAATATAATAATACTTCACGGCGCGCGAGAGATTGTGAATGTTCTTCGTGCATTATTCGCGGTATCGCCATTGGATCGAAACTCGCGAGAATCGGGGTATACTGTGATGAACTCGACGAGCGAACAGCTGTGTGCATGTTAGTGCCAAATTTTATTATCCGAACATGAAACGTGGGCTTGTGATCTGTGCCGCGTGAAACGTAATTACGCGTAAGCAAAGTTTTCCTCGATTACGGTACTCAGGCTACACTCACATTCAATTCAAAATATCATTCAAACGAAGGCAATTCAGAGATGCAATTCGCGAAAACTTCTAACTTGCGTCTGCCAATTAGAGTTAACTACGAGACACGCGTGACGTTGTAAGCTGCATTTAAACATAAACACGATTTTCTGGAGAAGATTGTCAAGTACACATGTGTGTTTACTGAATGGAATTCACGTCGCCGTTCGCAACGAATGAGTTCTGCATTTGAGCGAAGAAAACAGAAATTGACATCAGTATAATTACTACTACTAGCAATTGGTAATAAATGAGTCACATACGAGTTACAATACTCGGGAATAAATAATTCTGAATTCGTGGATAAATAATTCTGTAATTGGATTACAGATAACGAAAAGTTAATGATTAAATTATCAATCGACAAAGCAACTTTTTTGCTCTTGTTGTCGCACAATATCTCGATATGTATTCAAGTGTATTTTTGATATTATTATTTCTTCCTATCTTATTCATCAATTTTTAAGTTATATTTTAACATTAAAAATACAGCTTTTAAAAATAATTAAAATATAAAAAAAATTTTTTTGACTTGTTTCTTCACATTATTTGACGAATTCATATCTTTTCAAATTGTATGACTTTTATTTTGTGAATATGATAGGAATGATTTTCTCATATATCGTGAAAACGCGAAAGCAACTTCCGTCTAAAGAAGTTAAATAAAATAGTAGTTTGATAACAAACAGAAATACATCAGCATTTTAAAACTTTACATGAGATTCAATGATTGAAATCGATTCTCTGGAATAGTGTATATCGTCGTATCATACTAAGTAAAGTGTTTGATTAAGTGAAATAGCAGTCATATGCGAGGGTTCCTCTAACATAGTATTTAGATATTAAACGGGTTTCGATCTTTCCGTAGCAATAAGTAATATTGTATACTTTGCAAAAGGTGCGTGTATCTCTGGCGTGCGTGTATCTATGTATATGTGTGTAATTCGCGTGTGCATAGTTTTTGAATTTATCTAGAAACCAAACTTTGATATTAAAGTTTATTTTTGTACTTCAGGGAGTATGAGTTATTTTATACGAGTAAAATATTGTGCTCTTCGAAATATACGTTAATGAAGATGATGCATCCAGCGGCTGTGATCCTTGATTTTATTTGTACCATTTTGTGCCTATATATTTATTATTTCAATAATATAACTCATTAATTTTTATTTGTTTTATAGTTACTTAAAATCCTTGAGACAATCTCTTTTTTTATGTAAGTACTAATCTTGAATCTATGGTATACTTTCGATACAGTATGCAAAAAAAAAGTTTAATTTTAACAAGCATATTCTAATTATTAATATCTAATCTGCAGTATCTTTGAATATCTGTGGACAATAATTCGACAACTGTACATAAATATCAATAAAATTAAAAATGTATTATATTTGAAATATAAACGTTATTTTAACTGTTATCCATTCATCGTAAACAAATCTTCTCAATGAGAATCATCTGTCTTACTTTATTGTAAATAATATAATTTGATTAAACATGACATTGTTCCCGATTATGTTTGTGCGAAATGATTTGCGTTTAACAATAAATAGGCATAAACAAATAAAAAATTATGAAGAAATCAGACAAGCATAGTATACAGATCACGAGTAGAGCGACGACCATCGACATTGCATTTCTTCAGGACTGGAAATTCAAGTTTGAGATGATCCGGTGTGCAGGCCACGAACGACCTGGCAACGTTGCGCTGATATGATGGTAGTGGTATCGCCAGTATACGTTCTACCTTGATAGAATAGCTCCGTAGTGGTGAAGTAGCAGCAAGACGGTCGGTTATATTCGCGAAAACACAGGTTTAGTATTGCGCGCGTTCTCGAGTTGGCCGCTCGCAAATCTCATCGCGCGGAGGATGATAATATCGCTGGCACACCGAGCGATAACAGTATAAAGTTTCTGCTCTTATCGCTCTTCTATTCCCACCTCTTTCTCTTCACCCTTTCTCTTTCCCTCCCAAATATATGTATACGTGCATAATATATTTCTTTTTTCCTTTGCCCTGCTCTTCCAGTTCTTTTCAGTGCTATTACAGTGAACCTCACCGGATTTCAGGTTTGAAGCGTGCCGCGAGTACGACTTCGATCCTGCGCTCTTCGCTTTTTCGAGGCGTTCGATCACGCCGCGAGAGCGTGAGACTCCATTTTGACAGTACGTCAGCAAGATCGCGTAGAATACGCGGAGCCGTCGCGCGCTTATTTTCGCCGGTCATCGAAGGGCGTTACGGATCTCATGTTGTACGAGGTTGTGCAGCTGATAATACATAAGCATTTCCGTGCGATATCTCACACGGAATACCTTCAGGAGTACGACGTGGGCGCGGTGCATCATGGCGGTAGAATCGAGGTAAATGTACGGAGAGCCCGCACGACACATGCTCCGATCCGATATGCGCCGGTAGACGCTCTTTACTAAACGCAAATGATCTTTGAAGGGACTACGATAGGTCAGTGCACAAAGGCACGATCATTCGCGCAGATGATTTCTCGATCCGATCGCGATCATCATTAAAGTTTTTTTTTTTTACAATAACAGAGGTGATAGACAAGAATATGTTGCGCGATAAACTTAAAATAGAATAAAAGAACAGTTGCATTGCGTAAAACTAAATGCCCACGTAAAAGATTTTTATTTGCATTTCAATGCTATATGAAAGCAAATTTATCATGCTTTCAAAGGTTTTACGTTTTTTTCAAAAAAGACTCGGGAGGGGGGGGGAGTTATATATCTTAGTGCTTCAAATTTCTATCGTATCTCGTATTTCAATCTTCCACTGTATTTTGAAAACGATCGTTATTCCGGCCATCGTAGATATCAAGCTACTATATCGAATACCCAAATTGTTGTTGTTGTTATGAGATGTGACTATAACTGTGCACTATAATTAGCAGGTAATTCGTAAGTTCGGTGTAAATTATAGATTCTTGGCGTATAATTAAGTAGTCTACGTCGAAAACGTGACGTGAATATATTTGCTTGCGGATTTGCGCGAACTCATGAGAAATGAGAATTTCTCAGAGCCAATGCTGATTCGTTTCGCACTGTTACGCGAAACCCAGTGATGCTCAACTGTTTTGAAGCTGCAAAGTTTCCGACACCATTAGCTCGCAGCTTAGAACACGCTCCTGATTGATTGCATATCGTGCATGCACTTGATAGAAGTTGGATTCATTTATCAGCAGCTGAGGTCGATATCGAAGTCCAGCATACGATTTCCTCAATGTAATTTTTAATGCTTTGAAAAAAAAAATTGCAAGACTTGACAGCGTTTATTTTACAAGTTACAATTTTTCTTAAAACTTATGAGATATATCTATTCTTTTTAAATCATAATCAATATGTTTCAGCATAACTAGTAAAGCTAATAATGATGAAAATACATAAATATATTTTTGTTGGTTTCATAAAATTATTTAAATATCTTGATTCTTTGTTTCATAAAATTATTTAAATATCTTGGTTCATCTTGAGGAATTTTTGTTCGAATATTTTTAATCAAAGTAAAGTAAAAGTAAATAATAATATTCGTGTTGTGAAAACAAGATTATATTTTATATCAAGATATCACATACTCCATAAAGTAATCATTATAATTTTTTTAGTTGCTTGTGCCTCTTTTTTTCTCACTTTTTAAGTCATTGTTAGCTTCGACGAAGCCAGATGCAAATAGATAATGATAAATTACTAGCGCGTTATGCACAAACCACACGAAGCGAACTCATGGAAACACCTGATGGCAGCAATGACCGTAGATCTACAAAGACTTCATTATCACCAGGCGATATATACATACACACACACACACACACACACACACACACACACACACACACACACACACACACACACACACACACCACGTTCACAAGAGCGGGGAAGCATCATTGTCTGCTGGATTATGTTCGCGATCGATCGATGTTCGATTTACTGCATGCGCGATATCATGTGTGCTCTTGAGATTTATTATCTTCCATAGAATTTCGATGTTATTGTGCCTGAATTGTGACCAGTCAGCATTGACTGGGTTGATTTCGCGAGCGGAAAAACCTGTTAACGCTAGAACGTGATATACATGAACATAGAAAAAACCTATTATGGATTGAAACGAAGTCTGCGTTAATTGCTGTCGTTGCAAAAGAATATTTCAAGCTTGATAAAGCATTTTCTAATTAAATTGTACATCTTCCGATTGTGATATAGGATCTAGATTAAATTTAATCACAGATTTTAATTAACGGGACACTTGACAATCATAACAATCATTATAGATATAGATAGCATAGCCAGAATAAATATTTTTTATCTTTGGCCTAGATAATTCTGCATCGATGCAATACAAGATACTTTGAAAGATGTTATCGTTAGATGATCGTAAGAGCTGAATGTTTTCATAGCGACTCGCTGGCGCCATTTTTCGAAATTACATTTGATATTTTCGTGCATTTCATGCAGCGCATATTCCTATAAGTATATGTGCACATATCTGCTTCTCTAATATTTTCTTTCCTCTTGCATAAAAAGGATCTTTGTGGTATTATGGCAAGAGGTTTATGTGCTTTTTTTATATAGCCATATTTGTATAGACTTTTCTACTTGTCTATACGGAGGATACGAACGTTTACTTGTCGACCAACATATTCTATAATTATAGTATTATCTTTGAAATCTTTTTTACTCGTCTCCGTGTACGTATCTTACATATTCAAACGTATATCCATGTTGAAATATAATCAAGATACGAACATATAACATATTTAATTATCTTTTGTCGCAGTGCATAAATATTACCCATGTAAATATTATTTTAAACAATAGCGATTTCCGAATATTTGTTACTAAATAGCTTAGCAATAATGACTTTGTGAAAACGATGTTGTAGATATTGTTAATATAATACAAATGTATTCCACGTGTGAAGTCATCGGTAATCTTATCATGAAGGCTGTGCGCTGTCTGACTGATATTTTGTTTCCCAAGTCGCATATAATTACAATAGTAATAACAGCAGTTATTCACTTTAGTGTTAAAAACTAGTTTAGTATAAAAACTAAAGATAATGGTCAATGTCATCGATAAGAATATCATGTTTTTTTTTTTACAGAATAACTTTACTTATACAATTACAGCACACGATTAGTAATCAAATTATTAGGATAGCTAGCTATTGAAAATAGCTATTCTTTCTATTTCAATTAGTTCAAAGATTTTTAAGTTACATTAATCCAGTTTCTCAATTAGCTCCGTCGCCCAAATGTTAAGTTGCTTAATTACAAAAGAAACGATCAAAATTCCTCCCAGAGCATACGGTATATGAATATACTTTCTAATAAAATCCATAATTAAATCAATTAAATTATTAAATATTCTTTTTAATTGATTTTATAATTTGAATCCGTTAGAGTAGCTTATTTTCATGATTCGCAATTTTATATTATATATTTATTATGAGATGAGATCAGCAAAGTGAACGATATTTGTTTCCCCAGACGGACCGCAACTTCGGTTAACTTACAATTAGGCCGGCCGTCCGTCTCTACTTCTTTAGATACTTCTTAGAGACGTCATTTTCTGTGCTTGTAAGATACAGTCCACACATTATTAATAAATATCACGGTATATTAAACTCGTGAACAGAAGGTGTTTTATTTTAACTAATTCACCTAAGAAACATAAATTAAATTAAAAAAATATTAGCAATGTACTTTCGATATTTTACTTAATATATTACTGTGATAAAAAAAGTAAGACATTTCCATTTAAATGTCTTACTTTTTTTTTATCACAGTAGTACATCAATTTTTATGTATAATAATACAATCGATAAAAAAAAGATAAAAATAATTTTTGGAATAAATTTTATTTAGATATATTCAATCTACGATAAAGTTTCAAAAGACTGATAACAAATTATCAGAGACCTTCTACAATAATTGCAAGTCGCCAGTTGTGTTTTGCAATAACCGTCGATAAACATCGAACTACATACATTAAGCTTTCCGTTCATTGGTTGTCGCAAATTGACAACTTGTAACTATTATAGAAGGCTTCATAAAGATATTAAATATTACAAAAAATAACAATAATAAGAGAGATCATCTCTCTTAGTATTTTTTTTCTCTCCTCGCCACACACAAACACACACACACACACACACACTCTCTCTCTCTCGCTCTCTAAGAAACTCGAAAAAATACACACTTTTTCTTTCGCATGATAGAAATAATTCCCTAATGATAGAAAAAATAGAAATTCCCCCATGATAGAAATAATTTCCTAAATTTTCTGTACTGACTCCAGGACAATATATCACAAATTGGATAATGTTTTATATAAAATAGGTTATACAAATATATGAATTTGCAAAATATATGTTTTAATTAAATAGTTAAACTTTGGAAAATAAGAAAAAAGGGAAAATAAGCAAAAAATAAAATTACATGAAAAATAAAATTAAAGCAAAACTTTTGAATTGATATTACATTTGGCAGTTTAATAGCAGTGTAAATTTTAGATTGCAGTGTTTATCTCAAGCTTTTAATGTACGCGTCACTAACTCGCCATAAAGTGTTATAAAATGATTTTATTTCTTTTCCAAATGGGAATATTCAGTTCACTCTCTTATCCGTGATCTTATTGCGAAAATAATAAAAAGAATATAAAATATAAAATGACGAATATACGGTTAAATATTCTCACAGTAAGAATCAAATGTGACATCAATGTCCCATAAAAACTGCAGAATATATATCGAAATAAAAATGTGGGAATTTCATATCTCCCATGTAATTCACATTGAGATTTTACAGACAATTTTACTGAATAGAAAACATGCAAAATTTCAGTATAATTACAGAAATAATATAATTTTTAGGTCAATAAGTTGAGAAAACATTTAGTTTTTATTATTATTATTTGAAAAAACGAAATAAAAATGGAAAGCACAAATATATTGATTGATAAAATAAAAAAATTAATATTCTGTAATTTTATGTTAACATGTTAATATCAATGCAAATTACCATTAACATCTGCAATAATATTTCTTCTCTTACTTCTTGTATGCGTATAAGATGTAAACTTCTTTACTTCAAACGAAGAAAGAACATCTTCAATTTCTGACACCTGTTTATAATGGAGACGGTTATAATAAAAATTTTACATGTATTATAATAACAAAACATATATAAATAACTCAAATAGTTTAGGAAAGCGCATTTTATAAGTAGATTAGACTGTCAATATCAATTGGAGACCTATCGATAAAAATTATTTTCTTTTTCTATATGCGTATTTCTAACTTATGCATTTATATATTTAAAAATGAAATTATAGCGTTGGCATTTATTCTTCTATAAAATACAAATATATTCATTGTTCAATAATACAAATATATTCATCATCGTATTCAAATGTAACAGACCACAATTTTAGCAGATGAATAATTCGGCTAATGGACTAATGGCATTGAGTGAATCTGGTGCTTCTCTCTCTCTCTCTCTCTCTCTCTCTCTCTCTCTCTCTCTCTCTCATTTTCTTTTTTTATGGAAAAATTTCTCTCTCTCTCTCTTTATTTTTCTCCACTAATTTATATTCTACTGTAATTATAATTTCAATGGATATATCATGTTCTCGTTAACGAATAATCTTGCTTTTGTCTAATCGGATTTATTAATAATTAGTGAGGCATTCAAATAACATGCATAATGATTCATTTCAGATGGATGCCATGTCAGTTGAAAATTGAAACGAATATCTGCAGCGGCGATTACGATGGCATTATTCTGGTGTCAGGAAGTGCCCCTGGATGCAACGAGCCGGAACCCTTCAAAACCGTCCTCTACGCCGCGGCCCAGATCGATGCCGCACTGGGCGTGATCGGCGCGGTTTTGCCCATCAATTTGCCCGCAAAAAGGCTCATTTACAGCCCAACGGGTCCGCTTAACATGGATTATCAGGATGTGCGGAGTTTCGCAGAGGCAGCCACGAAGGGCATAAAACGGTAATTCTTTTGTATGATCCCATACGCTTTTCTTTCTTTTTGCAGTTATCTTTCAATGCGAGTGCTAATGCATAGTAACATAACTGTCGCATCTATAGGAATATTTTTTATATATTATACCAACAGCTGTCTCATCAGCTTTAAAATAGATTTACAGTATATGAATAAACATAAATAGTATATCTAATCAGTCTAATATTTGTGGTCTAAACACATGCAGATGGAGAAAAAAATTTTACTGTCATAGCAAAACTGCTATTATATTTTAACTTAAAGATAACACCGAAATTATATTTCGCTATTTTAACTCATTATTTGATATTACAGCAAGATCTGTTTTGATAATAAGATAAAAATATACATTTTTTTATTATTCTTTTATTGTCTACGTAACATAATAATATTTAATATATACACATATAGTTGTGCGACAAAATTTACTATACTAAATAAAGAAATATTCAATGAATCCAAAGATACTTTTAGATATATCTTTTATAAAAATTATCATTAAATAAAAATCAATGATAGATTTCAAAAATCACATGCTTATTTTATATACATATATAAAATATTATATTATTATTGTCTTTAGATCTTACAAGTCTCAGATCTGATACTCTGTGATAATTGTTAATTACGGGCTAATAATTGCCGGTAATTTAGTGCTTTATATGCGGTCAGTGAATTAAATCGTGATTGTCGACATAGCTAGATAAGTCCCCTAGTGATCTGTCGTTTTGAGATGAGAATGCTCTAGACGACAATGAGAACGTCGTACAATGGCTCGACGTTATTAAAGCAATGCAATGCCGCGCACTTATCTTGCCATAAAAATGTCTAATTTTAATTTCAATCTAACAAGATTTCTGCATATTGAGTCTTTGTCGATACATACGCGAATCAACATTTATTGCAAAACGCAAAGTATTTAAATTTCTTGATTCTTTAACAATAATTATTAAAGTTCAACAATATTTTTAATCTCTCTGGTATTTCTAATAAGCATTCTTCAACTATATAAGGGACACTTTACTAAATTCCACAATCGAAGCGCGCAAATTCCAGTGTTTTTCATTGTCCGGGTATAATTGGATTTAGCGAGCATACCCAGGAAGTGACGTTATATCTGCGTTCTTATGTCGGCAATTTGCATACATTCGAAAAAGTCGAATGCTGCATTTTTTGAGCTTATCAATTAATCGAAATCAATGCCGGGAGTAATTAATCAAAGGCTCTCAGTTGAACATTTACAATTTTAAGCATCTTTGCATCTGCATACCGAATGTTCATTCACTTACAATAACACGATGGTCTTGCAACAAAACGACCCACGAACGATTGTCAGCGTTTTGTGTACTCCAATACCTGCATAGGGGAAACGCAATGATGCGCGAACGAAATTCCACACGAGCCATATGCCTGCCCGGCCCGGAAATTCGATTGAAAAATGAAATTCCTGTCCGCTTGGCGAAACTGTTTTTTTCACGCGGTAGTAGTGACGTTGACGGAAGATTGGCATAGAGAACGTTTCATGCTAGGCGAAAAAAATTGGAAAACATGTCTTGTAACACATATCAATGTCGCAATGTTTTATCTTAGTGCTATTTTTCGAATTTAATCACGACACAGTGCTCTATATAAAATTAAAGACTAACTGATAAACAAGATAAACGTCACATTTTATTATCACATCTTTATATTATCATATTTCTATACTTCAAAAATATAACGATTTCAATAAATATTTAAAGTATATTATTATATAAGAAGTAAACAATAAAGTAACAAATTGTAAATAAATAATAAGAAATATATGAAAAATTGTAAAAGAGAAGATTGTTTTGAAAACTTTATTAAATATAAGGATCCAACAGAAATTTTTTATTATACCTTTATGAGAATGAAGGTACAATAATGTAATTAAATTTTGCATAAAGCTGATAAACTTTTAGATGCCAGCTTGTTGTTCTGTACAATTTGCTTACATTTGCAATTTATTATTCTTTCGCAAACGTGAAAAACTTTATAGTATTCTCCAGAGGATTACAACCTATGAATTTTATTCTTTTAGTCTGCATTTTAATTATTACTGTTTCCTACGGACAAAACTACTGCTATACTGTGTTATTCATCTAAGCAATAACCCATATTTGCAGTCCTTTTGAAATCTCGAAATAATAGCAGTGCATGGTTCTACGCGACATTAATACCAAACTCAAATCAGAAGTGCTTTGTTGAATCGAGAATAGAATGAGAGATTTGAGAACCGCGATATAACGACAGTTTCTCGAAATTGCCAAGTGTATGAGACATCGCACGCATCGGGAACGTAACGAAGTTTAAACACGATAGCGATATACTTTGGGAATAGATTAATAGTTTGCGATTCATTCGTGCAAGAGTGAGAAGCACCCTCGGTTACGTGGTTACGTTTGTATTACACCCGACAAGACGAAAATTGGACATGAAGGGAGCGAGAATGGCTATTCGTGTCTCAGGATACTCAATGAGAGAACCGCGCTTTTCCCCAGAGAACTCATTTCTCTTTTCCTTTTTGCATGGACGTTTGTCCCTTGGAGCGTAATGTCACTGCAAGTTTTATGGTAGCTACATTATTGTGTAGATTACGACATCCGCTGACAATCACCAAACATTAACGACATGTCCACACCGTTATTATGCTCCGCTTACCAAATGTATGTCTTTCTATCTCTGAATTCCATCTAAGATACCTCTTGATCTTTTACTGAATTTTTAGATTGGTATATCTTACCGTCAGTCTATCAGCATATCAACAGGAGAGCTCTTTGATCGTTTAAGTTTTTCTGAGGTGACATCCCTTTTTTTAAGGAATAATAGAGCTATCAAACTTGTGACATGTAACAGAAAATTCATACGTCCCTCTCACACACACACACACATAGACATGCGCGTGCACGTTTGTTTTATGTTTGTGTGATAATTTTAAAAGTAAAAATATAATTTTATTTCAAAGTTAATTTCATTATATGATTGAATATTAATACATTAGGATAATGATTCATTTAACTGATTTCGTGATTTTTTTTGCATTTATCAGAGCTTTGAAAGCTGGCGTGAAATGTCCTTTACTAGTGCTTTTACCAGATGACCGTTTTGAGAACGTTGAGCTAGTCACGCTTCTTGGTGCTCTGGAGGCTCTCTACGTGGTGAGTTTCGTTCATGACAAATTATTCATCATAATACTACTGCGTCGAAATAACATCACGATAAGTATATCATGTATTTTCTTTAAATGTCTTTTTATGGAGGAGCGGAATATTAAATGATTTCAAATAATTGTCGATAAAATAAAATTTATAACCGCTTAGTCGCATGAAAAACTTACACTAGGATCAAAATAACTTTTATTTAATTAGTTTTATTATTAGAATTTCAATCACGAAGACGTTTAAGAAAAGAATCTCAATTATGTCACTTGATTTAATTCAATTAAAAGTAGCAACCACACAGATTTTCCATCAACCATCTATAAAAGTTAATTGTGGAAAAGTTGAATCGATTGGCACTCGTTATTAAGATATTAGAATTTAAGAAGACAAATCGGAAAAATTGGCTGAAATCGATAAGCGAACGTTACTCGATTGTGCCAATATAGCTGGTTAAGGCATTTCACAGATAGTTGGTACAGTTGTGGTTATACGAGAGCCGTTTAAACCAATCAAACAGATACAATACAGCTTTGTGTGCATCTACATTGGCAGAATAGGAAGCCTGTAGTTGTAGCTGAAAGGAATTCATCTCCGTGTTTCAGCCGAGTTTGGTACGCTGCGGTCTGATTGGCTACCCCCCAAGTTGCCCACTATACTCTAACTCTAGTAAATCCGTCTACCTCGCCTCTAAACTAAATTGCTGCTGTGATCTTAATCCATAACTAATGACTGTGCGGACCGCGACGCATTTCAACTAATCCATATTTTACGGAAACAGAATTAATTCTGCTTCATTAATATTCGATCCAATAAGACTCGATTCGTGAACGGGCGCGATCGGGTAATTACTATGAACTTTCGTACAGATATTAATTATTTAATAATTATGAGAAGCCAGGATACGCTAGGATAATTTGCAAACATTTGCGTTTCACGACGATTGATACACAAATATCGTAATCCATGCGTCAAATGCAAATTGATTTGAATTACTCGCGGCTAGCGGGTCGAGTCAGATCCGAGCTTTCAAAATTTACTTTTCTCGGGATGTAAGCATATGCGACAGCAAAGCACAATACAGTTTTAACGTACGACATCGGTCTAGAATAAGAATGAAGCTCGTTCAACGTCTTGATGAATAAACGATGACTCGATGATAGATACCGGCGACAAAGAGTGCGGTCAACACGATCATCAAACAACACCTGTCGCCGACAGACTCCGGCACGGCTTGTGCTTGATCGATAAGTGTGCAGTATGTCTTACAGAGGATATCGGGTTACACAACTCGATTGCAAGCTCCATTGTTCATTAACCTCAGCGCCGCCGCGGTTAATTACGGTCGGACGATAGTATCCGCGTTATTATGCGAACTTCGAAGTCGGAAGTTATCCAGCACGAGTATACGCGGCGTGATCGATTTGCGAATCCTATAGTAATCGCTTTATCAGTGCGAGTCGCGTGATCAACCATGTCATTTACATACATTCGACAATTAAACATATTTAATTGGATAGAACTATTGAAAGAGCTTCTCAATAAACATTGCGAATATCAAATTTTAGATATCTATAACATCTGTATCATAATATCTGATAATATCTGATAATAAAAAAATGTAGTAATAGTTTGCAACAAGATATTACATTAATTATATAATACTATATATTTTTACGAAGAAAACCCACCCGTGATATTTTTCAAAAGATTAATTTTCTTTACAACATGATAATTAAAGCAAATTTAGAACTGTCCTTTTGTATTGTAAATTATTGCAAAATAAAACAATATCTTAAAAATGTAATAAAACAAGTAATGTTTTGCGCAATGCTATAAATTTTGCGCAATGCTATAAATTTTACGCTACTCTTTTATTAAATTGCAATATCCAATAATGCATAAACGTTAATATAGTATTGATTCATCCGTAAACTGTAGAAATGGCTGTTGAAATAAAGATAAATCTCGATACTCAAAAAACTTTAAGCTGATAAAGTAAAGGTAGTTGGAAAAGAACAAAGGTTTTGCGCTTGTGATCAATGTAGATTATACATTAGACGGGACAAGAGATTGCTCTTGGACTTTACACCATGGAGAAAACGAGTCTTTCGGAGCTACGCTGGAATGAATTTTATTTATTATACAGAGTATTAAAAGAAATCCAGATTTAGAGAGCAAATAATACTTCTCAGAAAAGTAAAAACTGTCTAATCAATATATTTGTCGGAACATAAATGTCAGAGATAAAAATAATTTATATTTTTGATAATACAGTTGATTTACTTGCATTTTTGTTTATTATAGTGCTTAATTTTTTTTGCGTAGATCCATTTTTTTCTTCATTTTGCACAAAAAATGATAACGTATAAAAATTGAATGTAATCATAGAATAAATTAAAAATGAATACTTTACAAAATATTTTATATCATATGTCAAAATATACTGGAATAAAATGTCTGGTATATAAAACATCTTGGAAAGAATTATTACTTCTCGATTATTTTATTTTACTTCAATATTATTATAATCATAATAACTGTAGAGAAGAATCGATTTATATAACAAAACAAGATAATAATTTATCATATACGTATAATACAGAATGGATAAAAATAAAATTTTATGTATATATATGTATATAATTTTATTTTTATCCATTCTGTATCATGTAGTATTATTTCTATTACGTACTATACGTACTATTCTATTACGTACTATATTTAAAAATATGTATAATGTAAAAGTATCACATATTCAGATATGTTTCCTAAAATTAAATTAATGTTTTTTATTTATTTAATTCATTGGTAATTTGATAATGTTATTCAAATTTTGACTAAAAATGATACGTATTTATATGTGAAAATTAAACTCTTTTATTTAAATATTTAAATATTGTTTGTGAGAAATTGTTTTTTGAGAAATAACTACAACGGAAAGCATTACTGACACATCACAAATCGGTCAAACGGCAAATATCAAGTGGTGATTTAATTTAATACTACACAATTAAATCTCATCTTAAAAATCGCTTTATACTGATTTGTTACGTTCAACTTTAAACCGAGGTCCAATTATTTCTTTCGGGATTTACACGCGATAAACCTTGTCTAATAGTGAATGTTCTTGTAATTCGTTGCACATACATGACGGGCATTCTTATCGCGTAAGTTCAAGGACCAAAATTCTAAGTTTGGACCACCGAGGGAGAAGCAGTCGGTTGGGGCTTGTTTGTGGGCGGCAGCAGGATGTAGCAAGGGGTTAAGAGAACGCAGGGGGGTAAGCCGAGTGCTCTGCCCTATCAAGAGTAGCAAATGCTTGGCGTTCCTGAATCCTGGAGGCCGGCGAGGCGACCTAATTAGCGAAATACTCGGGCCTTCCCTCGTCTCCCGTTGCCTCACCGACCGCTCAGCCCGCAGCTCGGTGCGCGTTGTCGGCACCAAGCTCAAACGCTTCTTTCTTGATAGTTCCCTCTTCTGACCCTCTTTCCTCTTCTGCCTCTTGCGTCAGATATATTAAACTATCTGAGCCAAATTATCAGAACGTAACCAGTAAGGCATGAAAATTATTTGCTAATTTTTTGCTATTTTTAATGAAAATTTTAATGAAAATAGCAAAAAATTAGCAAATAATTTTCATGTCTTACCGGTTATATTCTGATAATTTGGCTAGGTTAATAAAGCTTCCTGCGTCACTCGTTCTTTCCGTCCGACGCAAATGCGAGGCATCGTTTTCCAAATACCAGAAAGTACCCTCGGAATTTCTGCGCCGCGTAATCGGAACACGTCGTCGCGAACCTCGTGTCGGTCTCTTTCCCGCTTCTCTTGCAGCTAGCAGTTTTCCGACTTTTTCAATTCTTTTCACCCGCTCGCAAGCTGCACGAACGCGCGCCAGTGACAACGCAAAAGGTCGCCTGCGATAAAACAGGCCGCGCACGTGTCAGGTCGCGGAATCTTTGTTGGAAAAAGTTTGAACAATATATTATATACATATATATGCATAAACGCTTAAAAAACAACTATTCCTATGTTCCTCGTCCAGTTTTACTACATGTGAAAATATTTTTTCAAATTTTTAAAATTTTTTAAATTTTACACGTAATTTAAGTTAAATAATTAAACGTAAATGCATATTTGAACCGTTAAAAGGAGAAAATATTCTGCATTGTGGAATGCCGAGATTTTTTAAATAAAGACAATTAAAGTTGGCTTTTGCCGGCTGTATAAATCAACTGGAAAATCTTTTAACTGATTTATACGTAAGTCCATAAGCTCCAGCTCCATTATCTATAAAGTGCTCAGTCTATAAGAAGATTATCGTACTCGTAACGTTTTCGGTGCAGACAAATAAACTTTTTTTTCTTTATTAGACTCGATGATGAGTAAAAAAAATGTAACAAACGATTATCATTTGCGTATAACAGATTTCAAAGAGAAATAATATTGTAGCATACTACATATTTAAATAGTATATTAAGTGAGATGAATGAAAATTTTTTTTCTTATTTCGCGTTGTTTGCCATACTCGTGTATCTTAATTAATGAATTTGTAATCTTCAATCGGCGATTTAATATTTTCACAGCCTTTGGAGGTGCGTGAAATAAGTCCGGATCGATGCTACAAAGCGTGTCAACTGGGAGTGTGGAGTCCGATTTGCAGTAAGAAGCTTCAGGGTATCGTAAAACTCGCCTCGGCGCTCGAGAGTGGTAGATACGTCGCAAGGGACATAGGTAAGTCCCGTTCTGTCCCAGGCGCACACGGCTCGCGGTACTTTATCGAGTCAGCGAAGCAGGTTTTCCTGTCCGCGTGAGACAGCAGGAGCTCGGGCTTTCGTCGCGAGTTTCCGCGGAAGAAATAAGCTTTGGTGGGGAAAATCGCCCGCGGCTTTCCACTTGTCCGAGAAAGGTCTCTTGGCTCCTTAATCGAGCACAACTCGCCGCTCTTCGCGTTCCAATGTTCAAGTTCAGTCGGAATAGCCCTCGGGAATTATCGAGTTTAAAGTTTAAGTAGCCGGCGATTTGGAGAGTTTAAAGTGTTCATTTTTAATGTTACGCCTCGTGAACAGTGTAGAAGGAAAGTACGAAACTCGTTCCCCGTGGCAGTTTATAACAATTGGCATTTCTACGATATTTGCCTTAACGTTTCAAGGATTTATCCTTTATCGTAGCATTTATACTTTATCAAGTGTAATGGTTCTTATACACAAACTTTCAGTCCCGCCCACTTGCTTGGATATAGAACGTATATTATTTATTCGCTCACTTATAGAGTAAAACTTGTAGAGGAAAGTGGATAATGCAATTTTGTAAAGTAAACTTTGATGACCTGACCGCAAGCCCAATCGAGTTTGAATCATTCGCATGTGTCAGAGCCAATGATAAATAATAAGCGTAAAGTACGAATTTTTCAATATTAACTTACTTATCGATACAGGCAGGGAAGATTTTTGCAATTGTTAACTTGAGATTTACAACGTCGTATTTTTTATACGACTTATCGCGAGGTATATTAATATTTTAATTATTTAATTATAATAATATATAAAAATTTATTAAATATTAATTGCAATATCAACAGTAGCAGTATTTTTATGAGTATTAAAATTCANTCATTATATTTCTCGACTAAGGATAATAGAGTACAAATAATTAAACAATAGTCTTGCACTGAGCTTGTCAAGCGGTAAAAATAATTGTTGATAAAAAATATTGTATTTGTTTGAAAATAATTGGCTGTGAAGCATGTTCTTTATAATAAAAGAAAGAAAGTTCAATCTATTCAGTNATATTCCGTACACATTCAGTTTTTCAGTTTCATTATCTCAACATATTAAAATTGAACAAACAGATGCAAAGCTTATTTGCAACTCAATTATGTATGTATGCATTCACGTATGTGGATTAATCAAAATAAATTTTAACCAGATAAAACCTAAATACGTTAGATAAACAATTAATTACTACAAAGTTGTATTATTAAAGTAAAACTAGCAATTACAGAAGTATATCACAAAGTTTTGTCTTTTATTTACTTTAAATTTAAAATTTACTTTTTACGAGATAGTAAAATATAATTACAAAATAAAAAAAAAGAATAACTTGTAGTCCGTTATTAAAAAAAAAAACAACAAAATGCACACATGCATTCAATATATTTTGTTTATTCGTATCTTATTAATAACTAGAGACACTTTAACTTTGTGTTAAATTAGGCGGTGCAGACCCCGAAAGAATGGCGCCCCCGAGAGTGGAGGAATACCTGGCGGAGCTATTTTGCGGATCGAATATCACGATGCAAGTGATATCCGATCAAGATACGCTACTTCAGGAATATCCGCTATTCGCCTGTGTAAATCGCGCTGCCTCGGTAATACCGCGTCACGCCGGTAGAATTATATTTTTGACCTACGAGCCGCCCACCTGCGTCTTGGAGACGATCATGCTCGTGGGGAAGGGTGTCACTTACGATACCGGTGGCGCCGACATCAAGTGCCAGGGCGTCATGGCTGGCATGTCGAGGGACAAATGCGGAGCGGCCGCCTGTGCCGGATTCATGCAGGTGTCGTGTAATATATCGTCGTGCACGGCGTTATATGTCATGTTAAAATGATCGCGTTTCACCTCGCTCCTATTAATAATATGGCGTTTTAATAAGTTTCCTTCTCGGCTATATATACGAGCTGGTAGATTTTTGAAATAATTATCGTATACGAGCCGTAAATCTATTCCTTATAGCATGATAGTACGATTAATAGTCTCGATGCACGCGCTCTTTCTCTCTCTCTCTTGCTATTTCTTTGCACTATAATCGAGATACAAATTTTGAATATAATAAATATTCAATCGTCATAATGTCAAGAATCAAGAATCATTACTTTTGACACCTTTATTTTTGCTAAATCAAACGTTTACGAATTAAACAAAGTAAGGCGATTTAAAAAAAAAAAATGTAATTATACACAAATAATTTCATATGTCAAAGTAAGATATGTTATATTAAATATCGCAGGTAGTGAATTTATTGCAACCACCGACGGTAAAGGTCGTCGCCGCTTTGTGCGTTGTGAGAAATAGCGTAGGCGAGAACTGTTACGTCGCCGATGAGGTGATCACGGCAAAATCCGGTGCAAGGGTACGCGTGGGCAACACAGATGCCGAGGGTAGGATGGCTATGGCCGATGCTCTCTATTATCTCAAAGAAATGGCCCTGTGTTCCGTGAATCCGCATCTCTTCACGATAGCTACGCTAACAGGCCACGCAGTATTAACTGTGGGTTTAGGATATTCCGTAAGTACAAGCCAAGTCACATTTGCTTGTTATGCTTTTAACCGCATTTTAGCGAACGTTAAGATAACATGCGCAGCTGCACGGATTCCTATTGCTCGGATGACGATACAGTGTACCGTGAACGAAGAGAGAGAGCGAATAATCCCGTTGCATTACATCGCGCATAATAATAACAAAACGACGACGTTAAAATGTAGGTGCAAACTGGTAGAAACGTATACAGACAGTTACGTGTTTGTTGATTCATTGACGAAAGCGTAATTGGACAGGGTTATAAACGATCTAGATGCAGCCGTGCACTTCTCTTGTGTTATATTGAATTCTGAGCGTGGCACGTGATATAACTTTGTTATCAAAATTGCTCGCAGACGTTAACCATAATTTATCCTCTGGTTACTTTAACGTTCCGATAAGAGACATTCTATCATTCATCCATATTTTCGAAAATTCGGAACTTACGTTTATATTCATTGCTATAGATTGCGATGGATAATGCCGTGGCACGACTAACCAGTAATGCGGAAAAGCTTCAAGCTTCCGGCGAAACTATTGGCGATCCATTTGAAATATCACGAATACGTAGGGAGGACTTTCTCCGCCATCAAGGGCGTGCGGAAGGTGACGATATTCTACAGGCATGTAATCAACCTAGCTCCAAAATTCCACGAGGTCATCAGGGACCAGCAGCTTTTCTAATTAAAGCTTCCGGATTGGACAAGGTGCCATATTATTATTTTATTATTATCCAAATTTGAAACATTTCCAATAATATTACTTATAATATTACTTAATAATTCATGATGACTTTTAGCATGGTACTGAGTCAGAGAAGCCATTAAAATATTGTCATCTGGATGTAGCCGCCAGTGTCGGTGATTTTCCCGTACAACCAACCGGTTCGCCAATTTTAACATTGGCCAAAACGTTTCTTTTTGATAAAATAGAGACCAAAGATTCGTCACACTAACATAAACTAACTATATCTATATTTTATGCACATCCTAATAATATATATATACCTAAACCAATAAATATTCATAACTTGCGCGAAGAACTTTGGATATTAACCGGAAATGCAAATAATAATTAATCATCTCCATAAATCCCTTATCCTCAGAGTTTCCATAAGCTACAACGCGGATTTACAAACAGTTACACTAGGGTCATTACAGTACCGGATTTGCCAATAGGCAACATGTCCCTTGTGAATGAAGATTTATTTTACTACATCATATTTTAGTAATAAGGGATATTTTTTTATCCATTTTATCGGAGTAATCCTTTTCTTTGTATAATTTAAAATTTCCTTGTAATATTAAGAATGAATAATAATTATATATAGGCAATATCAGCTAATATTAAACAACTAAACCTGATCTTAATTTAATAATCAAAATTTCTACCAAATTATATTGCGTGATAAATTATTTTTAGATTTACAGAGGTATTTTCAAATTTTTAGAATTTTCATTTCGCATTTGTCAGTCAAGTCAGTCATCTATTATTACTCACCTCATTCTCTCCAACTAAATACAGTGAATCTTTTATGAATGATCGAGTTAATGAAGGCATCATGAGCAGACATTAATTACGGATTAAAAAGCTTTTCCATTACAATGCGTTTAAAGACTCATGTATTTGCGCTCGCTCGCTCTCCCTCTCTCTCTCTCTGCCATTCCCTCTCTTTCTAACCAATTTTGTATCGATTGCAGCACGGAGTTTGTAGCTGTACCCCTTTAAAGTACACGCACATCGATTTATACGGACATCTACCTCAACCTCATAGCATCCCATATAGCGGCAATCCCGTCTTAGCTATGTCTTATTGCTATCTGATGCAAGGAAAATGTCTGACACTACGAAATAATCTACCCTACGAAATGCAATACGTTTGCGAACTCGACTGCAAGCCCGTCTGCTTGTCGCCTTGCCCACCCTGCAAAGTTTCCTGCGATCCCTGTGGTACACCTTGTCCGATCACTAGATGCCCTACTTATTCAAATACCAAGTCCTGTGAGCGTCCTGACCAACCTGCGTCGCTCTGTCAACCCTGTTCACCTATTTCAGAACCGATGTGCCAGGGAGCAATGTGTCAACCAAATGTTCAAAGAAACGAATTGAACCCGCGCGCCTGACAATATGTCAGTTACGAGATATTCATGCGACATGAAGATTTATGAGGACCATTTGTATGGCAAGTCGTTAATCTTACCAACGATCGAAGTCGATTTTTACTGTCGTTTTATTCAATTTACTTTATAGTACTACATTTATTTCATATGATGTACACATTTGTGAAAATAAAAAATATATTGTGCATAAAAATCACTTTGCGATCTTTTCTTTTTTGTTGAGAATATTTCATTTAACTGATTGAAAAAATTATAAAAGTGTTTTAAAAAATTGCATTTATATCGAACGAATGGGTACTTGATATCTGCAGTCAGTAAATTCTAGTGTATTCCGTATCAGATACCTGATATATCTGAAGCGAGTGATGTATCTTCAGTTGGTACATCTCACGGTATTTTCTATTATCGAAGAATGGTTATATTTGAAAACACAATGCTATACATATCATACATGTATTATTAAGAATATATGTATATAAATAATATAAATTAATTTAACATTTATACTAAACATCATTTGTAAATGTATCGATTCGTGCACAAAAATATATTTTACAACATTTATATCTCAATCAATTTTTAAATTGGAGCTATAATTATTTGTAATTACTTAATATTATTTTTGTGTATTATAATGAATTTTAATAATTTAATAATAATGTTAAAGTGATTAAATTTTACCATTACCAATACAATCTTCAAATTTTGATTTTTTTATTATTACTATTTTAAACATAGGTTATTTAGTTATATTGAAAAATCAATAAGAAATATCTAGCATTAGCAACATATACATATACATCTGTTTCTAATATTTCTTTTACTTGTGCAAAGGATTTTGTACTATTATCTTTATAATAAACACTGATACTTAAAAGTGTTAACATGCATAGAATAGTACATTTACAATTTACATCATCAACTGCAGCAAACGTATGTTCAATCATATATGAGAATGTTACTAAGCATAATAAATATAAAACAATAAATAAATTCAATAAATAAATTAGAAGCACGTTTAGTTTTATCATTGCTTGTCTATCGATGATTAAAACCGCATTTGACAATTACTGAGTTGCTTTATAAGCTTGATTCGAGTAAAAGAATGCTGTGGAAGGGAAACTTAATTAACTACTACGTCCTTTCTTAATTAAGAGAAAATGTTTGGCGTATCTCGTAAAGATTACTGCGAACGAAGCAAACTTCCGTTTGCGTTACCATCGCACTTGCTTTCTCACGATCGAAAAATCCGATCTAAAACAAATCACGGAATTTTCTGCAAGAATATTGATGTTGTGTCATAAATTAATAGATTGACAGATTAAAAATGTTTATATAATTATTATTAAATTATTAATTAGAGTCTCCTCAAACTATATAGACATGTAAACTATCGTTCAATGAGTGAATTATGCGGCAGATTTAGATTTTAAAGCAAAAATTGCTTTCTAGTATACATCTATCTATGTATAAGAGATCTAAAAAAATATTTTATATAAAAAGATTCAATATCAACTTAATATCTTTAATCCTCTCATGTCTCTCATGTCATGTCTAATGCATAATAAGAAAATATCTTTTATTTATATTTTGTGTTTCTACTCTTACATATCAATTATTCCGTGTATATGAAATTCGCATATTCGTCATATACAAAATCGACGTACGAAAGCATCGGCGGCGAATGATAGCTCCGGGGATACGGAGAGAAAAGGAGCAAGGGACAGACAATTTGCAGACAGTAACATAGTGACAAGAAAAGGCAGCATTATCAGTGCGGTGATACACGCGAGTTGACATTGTTTGAAGAACTTGAAGGCAACGCGAGTCACCGGTTGCAAGAAGCGCGACGCGAGGTTCGCAAGGAGGTAACATACCGGACGGGAGGGACGAAGGGCGTAGAGGGGTGAAGGAAGAGAGTGAGAGAGAAGGGGGTGGTAGGGGGCAGTGTGGCGGGTTCGACGGCCGGCTGGTGCCCCAGTGACCGGGACCGGTTCCCTCCGCGGTTCCTCCTTCCGCCTTCCTTGCAAACGCACAACTGCATCATCTCGACTCACCTCGCTTCGTCTCCGCCACCGTGTCCCCCTTCGATATCCCTCGCGTCGCTCTTTCTCTTTCTTTCTCTCCCACTCTCCTCCCCCTTCACCGCTCCCCCTCTCTCCCGCCCCTCTCTCTCTCTCTCTCTCTGTCTTTCTTCACTGTCTGTCGACTCTCCTCCGCTCACCTCCTTCTCGATCCGACCCGATGCGCGCCTTCGCACTTGCGCCTCTCTCGTCTTCTCTCGTTCATCCGACCGACCAGCCGGTCGACCGCTTCTCTCTCTTCAACGTCATATATCCCGTGTCTCCTCTCGTCTTTCGTACGAAAGAGTTGCCACACGCGCGAAACGGCCCACCGCCTCCTTCGTTCTTCGCTGCTTCTCTCCGTGACGCCAATGCGATGCTTTTCTCTCGCTCGCACCGTTCTGCCACTCGTGCTCAACGGCGCCCGTCTCCTTCTCTCTTTCTCACCTTGCGAAGCAGAGGTCATNCCGCGTATTCGCTTCTTCATTCTTCTTCTTCCCTTTCCTCTATCCGCTGGCTGCCCCGCCGCCGCCCGTCGTTTCGTTCTCTTCATTTTCTTTGTATCTCGTAGTTCGTTCAGTGAGCCGGCAATACGGGTGGATATGCAACTATTTATCCCACACGACGTGGGCAGTCCGCGGATAGGAAGGACGAAATCCGAAGATAAACGGACGAGCGGCGGTTTCAAATGCTGCGCTATATCGTACGTCGCTACGTCAAAGGGGGGATCTTTAAATTCAGTATGGGCCTGGTCGAACACCTCAGTCAAGGATTTGAAAGGAAAAGTAGTTCTATGCAGAAGAAAGAGAAGGAGAGAGAAAGACATGGAGAAAGAGCCGGAGGGAGAGATCGGGGGAAGGGAAGGAAGTGAAAGTACGACGGAGGCCTGTGTTACCAGCGCATCCGAGATTTCGTGCTACCGTCTTTCTTCTGTCTTCTCATCTCCTCCTCCCCCCCCCCCCTTACGATCTTCGTCCCTGTCGTCGCCGCTCTTCTCCCTGTTTGCGTTCACACCTACAGTTTACGCGAGGACTAGCCGATAGTTTGTAGATTCGCACATAACGAGCGCACCCGCGTACGTATACGGAAGGAGACGCATTGTGGAACGGAGATAACTGGCTATTACATTCGCGGAAGGAAAGTGATTTTCCCAAGGGCGCACTGACCTCCACCTATGAGACCATTTTAGCTTTTTCCCCGGAATACAATTTGGATTGATTTCCATTAAATTTATTCATTACGCGGCATTACATGACTCTGCGTTTCCTCTCACAAAATAATGCAAGCGACAAAAGATCTCGTCTCGAGATGACACAGAAAAGTTTAGAGAAGAAACGCAGTAATTTTTCATAATATCTTTTACATCTCATGCAAACTTGTATTGGTTGAAAGAAAGCGTCGGTAGACTTGTATTAAAGAAAGAAAAAAATACGATCGCAATCCCAATAAAAGATATATCCTAGTTCGCACTATAAAGTATTTTGAGGGATACATATAATTGAATAACTCGTCTGCAATTATATTGATGCAAATCTAAAGTCTACGTGCTTATACACGTTACTCAATGCTAACTCTGCCGTCTACGATACGTCGTCATTTATGATTAATTGCGATAGATAATACTACTGGCATATCGGTCGTCTTTTTGCCATCGATTAACCGTACCGATCATGATCGTCCATTGCGCGTCTCCCGATCCCGTTCCTTTGGCCTGCTTCCTCGAATGAAAAAGATAATCAACGAGTGCGAGCAACGCGGTTCCGTAAAGGAGGCCGTCCGTTAGAAGGAAGACATCGAAAATCCGTTGGAAGAGGCCGGAGGACGAAGGACAAAGAGACGAAACGGGAGGTGAGGACCTGAGTGAGATGTAGGTGAGGAGAAGAGACCGAAAAAAGAAGAAAATGGGCCGTGGTCATTCGCACCACTATTCTTGGACGACTTCGTAACGGTATATTCGACGAGACCCCACGAATATACTTTAGGCACACACGGCCCTTGTCCGGTTGTCTCCGAACAACTCCATCCAGCGATTCGCCGAGGCTCGCCTCTGATATGGGCCGTGCGTTAGCTCATACTTTTCGCTCCCGCCCTCCCCTATTTCTCTTTCTCTCTTCCCCTTCGTAAAGTCAACATGTGGCGAATTGGGCTGCTTCTCAGGACAGTCACGAGACCTCTCGAATATTCTTGGGCCAAATGAAACGTGACGCGAATGGTATGATAGGTATCTTATGTCGGCTACGTGTACGTGCGCGTCGGCGTTCGCGGAAATTTGCTTGTTGATAATTGAATATTACCACCAGAAAAGTGTGTGCAGGCCGATAACGAAGATGAGCGATCGAGACGGTGTAATTGATTTTGCATCAAGTCTCGCTGTCGTTATCGATATAGAAATCTATCTGTCAATGTTCCTTCAAAGCTTATACACGAAGCCAATCGTAATCATATACCTCTCATGAATGTTTGGGATCTCTACGTTATTCAATGATTATCTTTTCGTGCGCTCGACGCCACTTTATTAAACTCGCAATCCTGAATATTTCAAACATACTCGACATATTTTAAATACATCGCAGAGAACTCAAGTATTGATAGAATTTTCTTTGGAAATATAAAAAATCCTACAAGACAAGAATACGCAAAATCAAATAAAACTCGAACTCGATGATATGCAAATCATATTTCTTACTATGTAAGAAAAAATTTTTTATGCAAAAAAATTGCATCAGATCATACGTCACAGTTGCACAAAACGATTCAGCATATGGTAGAATCTTTATATGTGCGCCGACTGGAAATGCACAGATGCAACATATCCTTCCCTGATTCATCGAGATAAAGTCGCGCTCGTCTGAATATCGAAAAGACCGCGTCATCTCGCCGAATGCTATATTACGACGATAAAGTTCCGTAACGTACAATATATCGAAAGAGGTGAATTATGTGGTGGATTATGATTAGACTATATATATAATAATTATTTCTATACGAAGCAGAAGATTGAATTTATTGAATTCCAGGATTTTATCGCATTGCGCCGAGAAAAAAAGGTAAATATTTTCTTGAGCCGTGAATCGTTAACATTGTTGGGTTTGTTCTGCCTTGCCTTCTTTTTAATGCAAATGGGATTTTAGGAATCCCTTCTGTTTAATCCTATTCACTCATTCACGCATTCATCTATTCCATGATAAATGTGCTGATGCTAATTGCTCTGGAGTTCTCGAATGCATTGTCTTGTCACACAAAAATGGACATAAAACAGAAAATTATACAAAGTAAAGAAAAAAAGAAAGAAACAGAACGAATAATCGCTCTGCGGAAGAAAATAAGGCGTGCCCAGAGTGTGTAATCTATTAGTCTCGGTCCAAGGGTCTCCGCACAAAGCAATCACAGTAATCCGCGGAATATCGCCAAACCGGTCTCTGGGCTGAAGATTAATGAATTGAGAGGAAAATCCGCTCAATCTCGATATTGAGAAAAATCGCGATTCTCTCTTTCGTTCTCCCTCCTCTCTCTCTCTCTCTCTCTCTCGTGTCTGCAAAAAGCGGATGTTATCAACTGGATTGTCTCGAATTGAAGTGAAACAAATCACAATCGCGTAATTTTCGAGGACCAGGACAAACGAAATACACAGGTCAAGCGAATAGAGGGTATGCTTTGCGAACTGTCGTTCGCGACGGATCGGCATTCTCAGAGAACAGTGAGAGAATCTCTCACAATCAGTTGTCTTCTGGTAATCGCTCCACGGGGCACGGCGATGCTTCGCGTGGTACAGCGCGCGAGGCATTCCAATACAGAGAAAGAAGGTTAACAGAGACAGAGGAAATAGAAAAGTCGCGGGAGACGAAGGTCTCGCGAGGATGCGAGCGACCCGCGAGCGAACGTGCGCGCGCGCGAAAGGACAGGCTTCTCGCTCGTAGCACCTAGTGTACATGGTGCTCGCGCGCGCGACGAGGAACCGGAGAACACGCTCTTCATCTCATTTTCTCCCTTTTCGTACCTACTCTGTTCGTCTGCTTTCCACCTACTGTCCTCTCTTCCCTCGTGGGCCCTCTACCACTTCGCCCCGCCGCCCCCCTGCACGTTTCGCTCTCCTGCTCGCTCTGTGCAAAGTAAAGAACTGCCTTGGGTCGTTGGCCGCAACTCGCCGTGACCCAGTGCGAGCGCTAGGACATTGACTCTGCCATCGCCATCGCCATCCGCGATACCAGCTTCCCCCGTGCCCCGTACCCCGTCGCCTTCTCCTGCTGTTTTCCTCTTGTCCCCACCGACATGCCACCACCTCCACCTTCCCCCTCCCTCCCCCGCTACTCGACCTCCCCCGCTCCTGTATTGCCTACCAATTCCTCTATGCCTCGTTCGGTTTACACCGCGACGACTCGCACCCTCTTCTTCCCTTCGTCGGCCCTTCTTCTCTTCTTTCTTCTCCATCCTCCATCCTCCTCTCGTCTCCCCTTCTGCTGCTCTTTTTGCCCTTTTTATTCATTCGCTTCCTTCTTTACTGTCCCATACCAGGACACTACCACGATCGATTCGCACGATTCCCAGTTGAAAGAAGCGGGACGCCGCGCCGCGCCGNTGGTAGCGTGGCACGCCGGCTGCATCGGCCCGGACTGCATGCGCGCCGCGCCGGCGACAATCACGTGTGCATCCGCATACAAGTTCCGCGTATACATTGCCGGGCCACAGAACGCGTTGAGCAGTCCCCCGTGTAAATTGGGCTCTATTTATGGCTAAAGGTTCGTCGATGGGGTCGGTTCGCGGTTACGGTACTTGGACGAGCAGGTGACAGAGGCGTAAAAACCGTGACGAGAGTCGTTCGATATCGATGTGAATTTTACTCTTCATTTTTTGTCTGCGTAGACTTAATTCTCATTCAATATTTCAGAGAGAGGAAGACATCGTGCAAAATTATTTTATCTCAAAGGAGAAATTTTATACATGTATGTAGATGGAATCAGTAAGAAAATAACAATTCTGATAAAATTTTCGAAGAAAAGTAGAAAAAGATGATACATTAAAGACAAAATTCAGTAGTTGGTTATCCATGTTTTTTTTTCTTAGAAAAGAAAACTGATAAGCCGCTGCAATGAGTAATTCTAAAATGATTTTTTTAATATGATCCAAAGTTACCTCCGCAGAAATATTTGTATGGAGAACGTAATCGGTTGATAATCATACTTTGAAGCGAATAAAAATTTGTTCTCGCGGGAAGCCATTTGATTCAATAGGGGACAAGTTATTTTACATCTCGTCAAGTCGCCGCAAGTTCTCGCTCAGCACTCTATCCTTAATTACTTGAAAGCGGTAGTTAGTAACGATCGTAAAACGATTTCCAGCTGTTTCTCCTGTTCGCTTATGACAGTGAACCTGCTCCGTTCGTGAAGTTTCGTAAAGCTTGAGTCGGTGAAACTTGAAATTTTCTCAAGGTGCTCACGGCTACGCGGTTCGACAATCCAGAAGTCGTGGCACGGGTCGAGAAGCAGGAGAAGTAGGAGAGAGCAAGGAGAAGGGATTGACCCCCGCGTCGAGTACGACTCGCAGTCAGCTGACTCGAGCAATCTCTCAGCTGAGGCGGCGTATCGAGGCCTTCCGTGAGATATTTATCTGACTCTGGCGTAACAGCATAACAGCGCGCCTGATCGCGATGACGACTATACGAAAATATCCCTGTCATTGACCGGGATAACTAATGTTCAAACGACAAGTCCCTGACATTGGACATTATCATAACCGGGCATTATTCGGTATCTCGAAATATTAGACTACAAATTTGAATAATACGTAATGCGCAATCATTAAGAAAGATTATGCGCGAAGAGAAAAAATTTATATATTTTATAACACACACAAATTTGTAATTTGAGAAATAAAAAGAATGGAAATAATAAAAATTTTATTAGTTTATTTATTTGTATAATTATTAAAGACTATTTTCAGCGATTGTTCTTTAGCACGTCAAAATAACACTTTAAATAGTTTAATAAAAATAACGAGAGAAAATGCAGAGACGTTCGTAATACGATATTTTATTTTTCATAAAAAAGTAAAATGAAACGTCCTTTCATATTATCGTCGATAAATTAAATGCAAGCTACTGCAATCTTTATTCGCATTATTCTACGTCAAGACAATACAACTAGAAACAAACACTCATTTTGCGCGCAAAAAGCAATAATTTATCCTCACCTTCGTCTCCACCTTCGTTCAAAGGGAGATTCGAAGGCTCGTCTTCGAAACCTGATTTTCTCCGTTTCACTTTCACGGATGCGCGGCAAACGCAGGCCATGCCGAGCAGGCGTTAAACTTCCTCATCGGTGTGTCGGATGAAGGAAGACGAGAGGGAAGGTCGAGAAAGGGAAGAGAGAAACAAAGAGCAGCACGAGCAGCTTTGTTGCTCTTCACTGATGAGAATCCCGGCTAGATAATCGATCGAAAAAGGTGGATCGAAAAAAAATGATGAAAGAAAAATGAAAAAAGATGCTTATCTGTCTTTTTTATCCCATTTTTTGCTGATTTTTGCTTTCTGCATAGTAAGAAATGTTAGGAATTTAAGAATTTTTACGAACGTGGCCGAGCATAAATTTATCAGAGAAATTATTAAAAAAATATTTAGGGCTCAAGGTAATACATAAATCTCTCAAGCAATATTTTTTTATATCGCAGAATTTTATGGAGAAATCCTTTTTTAATAATCAAATAATTTTATTTATAAGAGCATATATGTATGAAAGATCAACAATGTATGAATCACTTAATCAAAATCTGTCAGTGAAACATGAGCAAGTTAGATATCTAATGTGACGTAACTGCTTTCTGCTGTGCCTAACTCGTTCGAAGGAAGTCAGTGGCTCGAAGTCGAATCGTACTAGGAAGCGAGATGTCCAATTAGGCACTCGCCAACAGGAAGCCCCTTACTTCCCGATCGTAAAATATATCTAGCCCGATAAGCGGCTGGGTCCTAACCGGAGTGTCCTAATGAGATGCACGGGAAAGGTCTCGGTTTTCGCGTCACGTTTCTCCGTCCTCCGTGTAACGACGCGAACTCCAACGCAGACAGAGCCAACACCGCCGATGCTCGCGCAGAGATCCGAATTGTGAATTCTCCCCGGGGGACGACGCCTATCCTCCGCTTATCGTTTTCTCTCACCTCACCACGGAGGTTTACATAGTAAATCTAGTTCCGAACCGATCTTCCTCTTCCTCCCCAGCCGAAAATTTATTTTCGTTGAAATGCGGAGCATAGACGCGCAATGAATCTCGAGCCCCGATGCCAGGCACGTTCCCCTGGGGTCCGTTCCGCGCTCGCGTCCGTGCCGTGGCACATACCGTTATGCATTTTCGGTCGGAAAGGCGGAAAGGACAAAAAACAAGGGTAGGACGGCGGAGAGAAGGGGAAAGAGAGAGAGAGAAAGAGAAAGAGAGAAGCGTCGACGTACGCGTGGCAAAAAATCAATGCATCCTGTGCTCTGACCCCTCGCGGTTTCTTTCGAGCGACGCGGTACCGTCCGGTCGAACGGTCGAACGGTCGAGCTACGAGAACATCCGTAAACGTTCTATCCGGCGGCTCTTCATCGCTTCTTTTTTTTTTTAAGCATCTCTTTTTGCGCATCCCGTCGTGTGCGTGTATCACATGTTCTATCTCGTTTGCTCGCGTATTCGATTACGGGTGTCTCATGTTACGGCATCGGGCACGTGCAACGTACGCGTCTGCGACTGCACCGCCGGACCGAGAGGCAGCGACAACTTCTTCGTTGCATCCCCTGTAGCGTATCGCGTTTCCCACATTTTAATTCAAAAGACATTAGCACACGCGTCTTAACGCGATGAATAAGACTGTTGAATCAATCGGGAATTGTGGAGAAAATAATTTGCAATTTTATATGAAAAGCACACACACATGAAGCGAGATTGACGCGTTCATTTTCACATTAAAACGGAGCGCGTATATACGAGAGTATATACAAATTTAATCTACATTATATTTTATTTTATTTTATTTTGCGTAAGAGATGTACTCTATATATTTTCCCCATCTCAAAATTGCAATATAAATCACGATGGAGAAGATATGACCACTTTTAATTAAAGCACAACGTAGCCGTGATTTATGAATTCATTCGTATTTCTCATGAGTAATGTTGGGCTTCATGTATTAATAGCGGACACAAATTTTCGGATATTTATTAACTTTTTATTCCGGTAGCGATTACTGTTCGCACGTTACGGAGATACCAAAAATTTCGGTCGCTGCTTAGTTATAACAAGGACTGATATACGATCTTTAATAATTTGTGTAGCAATAATTTATGGAAATCGCGCGACGTGCGAGTAGGAGTACGTGTCTATATAGGATACGTGTGTATTTGCACATCGAGTATCTTCTTTGCCAACATGTTCGGGCATCGGTCCTCGTAAAAGACTTTTATGTGTTTGCGAACCGCCGAAAATAGCTACACAATCGCGGAACCGGTTTCGGTAGAATCTTTGCGATTTCCGTAGGATTACGCCTCAACCGAGTGAAACAAAGTTTCGTCTCGCTAATATATGCGCGATACAATTACGTGTACACCCTATGCCTAATGGAATTATCACGTTTCGACCGCGCCCGGCATTTCCGAGTTGGATATCTCTACCGCTCGGAGAACGAGATCTTTCTTTATATGCACCATGTCTTGTTCAACGCGAATGAAATTGCGTCGTGAGATTCAATTTGCCTTGCGACCGGCTCCGCGTAAACAGACGCACACACTCTGCGATTAACATAAAATTAACAAAATTCGATTGTAAGAGCGGAGTCAAGTGACTTGTTAAGTATCTCATTTCCGAACGTATACTTATAGAACGTAACGCATTTGCAGCAGTAAAGCGAGGTGAACGACGTCATTAAAAATTAAAATATGCGGTGTGTTGCGAGTTAATTGTTGTTTCTATTATCTCATCGCACAACGAAAATACACGTACGCGTGTTTCACGCATATAGTATATTTCTCCCTTACGATGTCACGTCTATATCCACGTTTAGTATCGTGATTTATAGAAATATGCAAAATCTGCAATATTTGTCTGGTAGGACTGATAACCTTTTTTTTAAAAAATTTAATTTGAAAAAAGGTTAGATTCGACGTCCAATATTCACTTCTTTCGCAATGTAAATCAACTTTAATCTCAGTTTAACTTACTCTTTATCTTTTTCTAGGTGCAAGAATCAGGAAAAGATAAAAAGTAAGTAAGCCGAGATTAAATTTAATCTGCATCGATAGAACTGGACCTAAGAGAGTTAATGTGAGTCTTAAAAGTTTTCTCTGCAGGAGATTCTAAACTTACGACGTGCTTCGGCGAAGTTCAAAAGTGCCGTATTTTAAGATAGACCCTCATACATCTCTTTCCTCTATATTCCTGTACCTCGTCATCATTTACCGAAAATTTTTATCAAACGTACGACACTAACTGTCTCCAGACAACAAAATATCTAAAAAATGTCTAATCGAGTCATAAGACACTTAAAGACATCTTTAAGAAATCTTTTAGGCATATTTCTTAAAGACGACTTTAAGACGTCTTATGATCCGATTTTAGACATTTCTTAGACACTTTGTTGTGTCGGTCTCGACGCATAAAGCGGTCGGTTAAGTGTAGATACAATAACATGCGATAATCAAAATTCACTCACCAGCCGATGATCCGCCGTCGTTTGTTTTTCCCGTCGGTTCCAACCGTCGCGCGTCGCTTGACGATTCCATTATTCAGGACGTTCCGATCCAAGTTGAGCGGCAGGTTACGATGAATCATGTATCCCGCGTGGAAATTGACACAAAGATCCCTCGTTTCGTATGGCATTCCGCTCGCACAGTACACCCGCGTACACTCGCGACGAAAATATACGAGTAAAAAACGCGATGCATCGGGTGACGGCCGTCGCTTAATGACTCCATTATTCGGGACACTCCAGTTCGACAGATTACGATTAATCACCATCCCGCGTAGATGCGAGACGATACTCCCTCGTTTTGCACACACCCTGTACACCTGCGTACACTTCTCGCGACATATTTACGACAAAGTGATTAAATAAATACGAGTGAAAACTGTAACTGTATCGCGACACGACGCGGACGGCCCGTCGGCCGTCGCATAATAACTGCGTTTCGAAACACTCCAGTTCAAGGTGATCGGCAGGTTACGATCAATCACAATCCCGCGTGGAAATCAAGACGATACTCCCTCGTTTCGTGCGGCACTTAATTCACACTGTACCCGCGTACATTCCTCGTGATGTATTTACGATAAAATACGAGTAAAAATTGTAAAAACGTATCACGACACGATGGCCCATCGGCCGTCGGCCGTCGGCCGTCGGCTGTCGTATAACAACTTCATTTCGGGACACTTTAATTCAAGACACTCAGCAGATTACGATGAATCATCACGATTCTGCGTGGAAATCGAGACAATAATCGCACTTCACTCACCTTGCACTGTTAAATTCGTAGTGTCAAATTATATTCATTTTGAGTAATTTTTAACTATTCTATAGGCCGCCGCTGCTCCTACTCAATATTTCGTTAATTTTGATTAAAAGAAAGGTAAAATTTTGACTAACATGGAAGTTAATTTATCTAATTTAACTTCCATGTTAGTCAATATGTCGCTAACTTTATCAACCATGTTAACCATCAACCATGTTAATCAATATGTCGCTAACTTTATCTCATTGTTTTAGACAAATTAACCGAATAGGTATTGATTAGGAGCAGTGGCAACCCATAGGAGTTTACAGTACTTACATACATTCGCGTACATACCTTCATCGTGACATATTTTACGTTAAATACGAGTAAAAATCGCGACGCGTCGGGACGCGACGGGCCATCGACCGACGGCCGTCGGCCGTTTCCACGGGACCCTCCTGAAGTTAGGTTAGCACGCGCACTCCGACGCGCAGCGTCGTATTTCGACAGGTTTAGCTCTACTTACACATTAATTCTTGCACGCTGCACGAGCTACAAGTCAACCTGTCGAAAAAGGACGCAAGATTTTGTTATTTGGCCGTATTAAATCTCGATCAGGTGCCAGTCGTATCAAGAAGAAGAGGAAGAAAACATATTCTGACGCGTTCCGCGACGGGCAAAAAACTCGAGCCCCGCGCGACAACGATTTCGCGCTGTCCGCGTGTCTCGTCTCGCATCGCGAGGCTGGCGGTCACGCGATTTTTCGGCCATTGTTGACACCAGCCTATCAATTATTTTCGAACATTACTTCGAAAGTGCACGAACGTCGCTCGGCCGCTCGTCGCTCAGTCGCCGTCGGCACGGCACTCCTTGGTGTTCGCGAATGTCCAAAACCAGATTATGAATATCGAGATGTTCGATCCTTCTAAGTAGCAAGCTGAGCGTTATTTATCGGTAAAAAGATATTTTTGACATTTTAACCTAAAAGTGTCTCGCGTTGATCGCCGCGAGCGCGTCGCGCAACAAATATCGGGAGTGCGTAAACTCCATCGCGTTAATTGCCCGCGAGTGTGATTAGTCATATTTCAAGCCTCATTCGCGCGAGTGATTATACGGAACGCAATGCGGAGCATCCGTCGAAGGACACGGCGTCCAGTGGCAGAATAACTGGTGCGAACCGCGAAGTACGCTCGAATGTTAAAAGTCAGATTATGAATATCGAGATACGATGTAATACAATCATCCCAGGCAGCAAGTTGATTTATCGTCTGATTTATCGATATTTTTTGACGCCAAAATGACATTTTTGACCGTTTTAATCTCAAATTGACGCCAACTGGGATCATATCCCGCGTTAATCACCGCGAGTGCGTCACGTAACAAATATCGGGAGTGCGTAAGCCCTGTCGCGAGTTAATTAGTGCGTGTGAGTGTGATCAGTTACATTTCGAGCCTTATCTGCGCGAGTGATTACATGGAGTGCAACGCGGAGCAAAAGAACGTCGCCAAAGGACGCGGCGCCAGTGGCAGATTGATTGGTGAGTAAACTCGCTCGTTATGTTGCATGTGACGATTTTGTGTAGTTACAGCGTGACTTTATACTATCTTTACGATACGTTGCATTGCATAACTGAACGACAAACTGGTTGCAAAGATATTCAAGCGATAAAACATAATTTGCAGAACTTTATGTACGTCGACCTCAAAAAAAAAAACCGTGACATTTATTTCTTAAAAAGCATGAGAAGAACTGACTGAATTTAGCGAAACGCTGTCCACGATAAATCTGTCACGTATTCCGAGTGGTTGAAAATAAAAAGTTACATATAAGTGTCTGGGATAATATTTTCCGTGAAAATGAAAAGTATATGTGCAAAATTTTCGGTAGAGTCGCGAGAAACTGCCGAAAGAAAGTAGATAATATTTCGACGTGATTGACGGTTACGGTCAAGGATTTCGTGACGTCAACGGTAGCGGTTGTTAAAGAATTTAGGTCGAAAAGTCACTGTTCATTCGACCGATGTTGCAAGAAATTGGTGTCTCTGATTTCGTGGGGCAACATGCGCGCCCTTCCAACAAGAACATAAATTATCCCGCTACGGCTCTCGTTGGAATCGTCATTCGCTTTTCGCTGGACTTACTAATTATTTGAATTGCAAATTCATGACACCAAGAATGAGACATCATCCCGTTACTGGGGCATTAGGCTCCACGACTCGAAAATTATATATGCGAAATGAACAGTACATTGAGAGAGAGAGAAAGAGAGGGGGAGAGAGAGATCGTTATCATGAAAAGAAAAATGTGATGTCACGCTACAGTGACTGCATATTACTATGATTTGAAAGCGTAAATATTTAACAAAATAATATGTTACATTATCGCTATAGTTGAATTTACTTAATTTTTATGCTACAAAATAAATGTGACACTTTCAAATCGTGAGGAATTGCATTTTACAATTTATATGAAATATATTTTTAACGTACATTTTTAGTTCAAAAAGATTCAACTTCAAAATAAGTAGTTTGTAACAAGTTTGTAAGAAAAAGTGCTAATTTTTGCTCAATTTTATTCAATTGTAATATTATATATACAAAGATTATCGTGAACAATCAACAATAATGTGCTTCCAGCAAAAGATATTTTATTCTATTACGGAAGAACCTTCGTCTTCTCGTGCCTTTCACTGAGAAAAGATGAAATCAATTTCCCAGTATGATGTAAGATTGGAGTATAATATCTTGTTTGACTTCTTATACATATACACAATTTGATATAACTTTGGCACAGATTACAATTTTTGCTATAGCAAAATGTGACGTGAAATTTGTTATATAATAATTAGAAGCAATTTGATACATTATATATATTATAAAATCGGAAAACTTGAAAAAAAAAAAACAGAAATCTGGAGATTTGGAATTTTTGTTTTTACAAGAAAATCTTTTATTTGTACTAAATTAATTCTGTTCTTATTACGTTTCAATTATTATATATTTCAGCTCGGAACACATTTTAGTATGTATTTTTCTTTAATTTTTTTTCAGTCAAAGTATCGAATATGTATGAATTGCAAATAATGTTTTTATAGACTTTATTCCTATATTTATATTTATTTATTATTCCTATAAATCTGTGCGGGAAAAGTGAAGAAATTAAACAACAATTAAAAGAAATCCTAATACTTTATTTTTATAAATTCCATCTACAATTGATTCGAAGGGAAAGAGAGCGTACACGCCATGGTGAAGAAAGTAAATAAATTCGCATACGTGATCGCATGCGTACATTGCTGCTGTTGCCTGCCTCCATTGCAAGGGTCATCAGAACCGGCAGCTCTCTCTCTCCTTTTCTTCCTTTTCTTCTTCTTCTTCTTATTCTTCTTGTTGCTGTTCTTCTTCTTCTTCCAACCCTTAGCACTCTTCGTGTCGTCACGGACGCTCGTGCCAGCCCGTAGCGCGCGAAGCGCAGGTTACATAATTATTCCGGCCGTGCCTCGCAAGCGTTTCTTGGCCAATAGGACTGTGGTTCTATGGGACAGTGGATGGTGTCCCCATAGAAGCCACGCCTCGTGACCCAGACTCCCACATAACTGTTCTCGAAACATCATCGGCAGTCGGAATGAATCGACGCAACGCAGAAGGAAGAAAGTAGCGTTGCAGTAGTAAGACAAGCGGAGAATGGAAAAAGATAGCCGCACGGTATAGCGCCGTTTGCTCTCTCTATCTATCTATCTATCTATCGTAATTACCGATGATAAAGATACAAAATTGCCATTACGGATTCTATCATCATCGTACGGTACCTGAACGTACATTATTATCATAAATATCGGAATGCAATAATATACATCTCGATACTCGATAACGCGAACACGAACTAGACTGGAATTTATATTACCGTACGCTGTTAGACGTCGCAACGGTAAACTTTGATATCGAACCACATACAAGTTATTATGCAAATTGAATTGTAACTTTATAAGAGCAAAAATTTCCTTGACGTTATACTATAAATATATATTTTTCTTTTCTGCACATGGTAGAATTTATTACAATAATTTTGTGATTAGTCTTTATTTAATAATGGTTTGTGTTTATCGAAATATTCTGCTGAATATTATTCCACGGTGTTTAATCCAGGAACATAAAATAAAGCAAGAAATAACATTGTTTTAATTTTTTTAATATGACCTATAAAACGATCAACGGGATCGAGCAATATGTTGTAAAACTCGGTGACAAAGAAGAATATAATCTGACCATCTATCTATTATGCTCGTAAAAGTAGGTATCTTCTAAGTCATGCCAAACACTCGAGTTCCAGTGCCAAGTGGCCGGTTTAATGGCACGTCCAAGGTGTGTCCCCGACAATTCAAGGTCCGTGATATGCTGTCGCGATTCTGTTATCACTTCCTAAGTAACAGTCGCTCCCATTGTTTGTCTGACAATATTTCTTCGGTCACGCACTTATAAGACCGTGTTCAATTGAGACGTTTTCCGGGATTAATCGCATCTCTTCTTATCGTATGCGATATGGAAACGTAAAAAAAAAACAAGAAATAATACAGTAATTTATCACGCAAACACATTCTAAACAGAAATTATGAAGAAGTTGGGAAAATAGCGTCGTAACAGCGCTTAATGATTTATTTATTTTATACATATAATTATTTTGGATATTTTAATTTAAATACACATATGCAATACAAATCCAATATTTAAATACATTGCTTATTTTTCTATCGTGAATAACATTTTGTGAATATAGAATATACAGTCGAGAGTTTTATCCCACTAGTTATGAAAGGCACATGCAAAAGTATCGCAGACAGACAGGAATTCTCTTGGCGCGCGCACGGCCATCCGTCAAATTAAAGGATGAAAAATGTATAAAACCTGGATGTTTCATCTTTCAACGTCCTATTTTTCTGACGTGTGCCCCTTTATCCTTTTTGTCGCTCCTGGCTTCGTGCCGCCAAGGGTCACTCCTGCGCGTGGTCACTCAATGGAGGGTGTATACCAGCCACTCGGCCCCGCAAAACGCGTGTCCAGAGGATTATCAAAGAATGCTCGGACAACGGTAGAACTTTTAGGGCCTTTTTAGCTTACTGTCCTTTGAATCCATTCACGTAGGCACTCGAGCGTGCCCACCATAGCCTACGAGTCGCGCGATTCATCCGCGGTTACATGACAGCTGGGAGAGGACATACGACGCGTCTAATTGCCAATTAAAAAGACATTTTTCGCCGCAGGCAAGCTGACCGCTTGAATGGTCAGCACTATATATTCGACTGACAACACTCGGACATCTGCATTTTGGTCAGCATAAAACCCCCGCCATTTGTGGAGCTAAATGTTTCTTTCACTCGTTTTCAGTGGTTATAGAGCTTCGCTGCGGGTAGTAAAAGGGTTGTCATGAAAAATTCGAAGAATCCACAGAAGATTATAAGTTGAAACAAATTTAAATGTGGTTTTGCTGTCGATATTATAATATATTAGATTAAAGAGAAAATTTTCTTATTTTTAGCAATTCTGTTTTTTTTTTCTTCCTTCAATTTACCTCAAAAGTTTCCGACAAATCCATATTTGATTTGTTTTTATTTTTGTTCGTTTCTTATTTTNCATTTTCTACTCTTTTGTTTATTCGATATTTTCATTTACACATATGTAATTGATAAAAGTGATGTAATGTATAATGAGGTAATGTAAATCTCAATGTTTATCGCGATCGAATATCATACATTTTTATTTCCGCCTAAGTCGTAGCTATCGCAAATCTTTATTTCTCGGTAGAATAGTCGACGCACACGCATACATGCGTTGCAATCCATGTCGCATCGCGTGGGCCGTGAGTTACGCGGCAACTTCCGGGTCGATTTCAGTCGGCGATCTCGTGGACGAAATTCGACGGTTACCAGGAAGCGATCGATTCGCTCTGGCGGTAGTCGTCCTTGTCGAGTCCATCCGATCGTCATTGGCGGGTCAGATAGGCGTGGATGGCGCGGCATATGGGCACAAAAGGGGAACTCTGGCCCGAAGAATTTCTCTTTCCCCTCTCGAGATCGCCATCCTTCTGTTCGCATCTTTTTTTTTCCTCATCACTTTTACCCGTCTCCTCCTACTCCCATTTTTTTTTTACCGGAAAACCAGTTCGAGGCTAGATGCAATGCGAGATACGAACACCCGGAAGGAGATCTCGCTACCGTACAAGCTGCGGCCAAGAAGCCCGAAATTTCGTAAAAAGGGTTCGGGAAATAACAAAACTGGCCGGGACCAGCTGCACTCTTTTCCACGTCGGAAAGAAGACGGACCCGAGAAAGAAAGGGGTGAATGGCGGACCGACGAAAGGGGATACCTTTCACTGCGGCAGTACAAGGGATACCTTTCCCTGATGTACACTTCCTGATTCTTTCCTGTTTGTGCCGGGAGAATCGTGAGGATCCGGAGTCACGTGTCGCGTGCCACGGCACGCGAACGGCTGGATCCACGGCACGCTTCCGTAGGTTTACATACGACGTTGCGACGACCATCGTTGCGTATCGATCGACGCAGGGAAGGAACTTTAGAAAGGGATCTTGAAAAGAGTAGCCGTCCAGCGCATCGCTTCTGCACCGCAGAGTCATGATTTACCGAGATTTACTTTCAATCCTTCGAGCCTTTGCGTAATTCGCCGTTTATCGCGCCTTTCGCATACCGACCACAAATCATCCGCCCTTTCACGTATACACTGCGAAGTCGTCAACGTTTTCCCGCGTCGTAAATCTTTCTAACCGGCGGGATCCGCCGGCGCAAATTCGTTGCCTTCGACATTTTCGAATTAAGCGAAGCGCGTAATTCTCGAGCGATAATTTTCTGGCGCACGCACGCGAGCGAATCGCATCGGATAATTATGCGCACGACAGAATTCACCGGTTAGACTTCATCGAGACATCCTACATCTCGTTTCCATCGTTTGCGTCCAGCGTCGCAAAAGTGCTTCGAGCACGCACGAAGTCAACACACACACACACACACACACACACACACGAACATAGCGTACGCGGTTCATAAAATTGTTGTTCGTGAGTTTGAAAGCCAAACGTCGCACGTATGTCAATCTTTCTTCAATGTATAAGACATGACTATGTTGATGTGACAATCACATTATATTCATAGAGATGGACTTTCATGATAATTAACGAAATAAATTTTTAAATAATAATTTTTTAATAATCATTCATTTTAAAAGAAAGGATGTGAGAAAGACAGATCTCGAATATGTAGAAACTGTTTTGTTCTTTCAATGACTAAATAGCATCGCGATTGCTTCAAACATGTACCAGAGGCTGGTCCAAATCAATAAATACATATACATATATATACACGTGTGTAATATATGTTTCACGCTACGATTTGAGCGAAACTCGGTTCGCATCTGTTGGCGTTAGAACGTTGGGACGCAAAAACGTTCGCATGCCTATGAGCGGCCGAGTGCTGTTGCAGAACGCCTGTCGTTCCCTCTGTATGCGCGGCGAACGCGGAAGAGAAGAGGCCGCGATGCCGCGTCGCTAGTCCCTTTCCAAGTAAGAGTGGGTTAAGGCCCAAGGTCCTGCTGTCGTCTCGAAGGCGATCCCCCGGATGCGAAGGATATACACGCTCTCGGGCTGCGGCGTCCCGCGCCTCCGACCTACAGACTCGAGTTGGTGGGCATCTTATACCTAACTGTACCTACATTCACGGTTGCAGCGCGAACGAGCGGACGTACACCGGACGCATACGATAAACCGCCACCAACGACTCGCGATCTTTCTCTTTCTCTCTCTCTTAACCTTTCTCTCTTTCTCTCTTTTCTCCCATTTCTCTTTCCCCTCTTTCTTTCCCATCCATCTCTCTCTTTCTCTCTCTCTCTCTCTCTCTCTCTCCGCGCGTTGCGCATCTGCACACGCACGTTACCTATACCGTCTCTGTTTGGCGATGCACACATACGCCCACCAGCCAGTATAAGTTGTGTGCCGCGTGACGTATATACGTGAGAGTGCCTTTTATGTAGGTACCTACATGCGTAAAGGCCTGAACCGTGCCTTCGAGATATGGCCCGTTACTCCGGGGTGTCGCACACTGGAGCCAGTTACCGTGTTACCGCAATTCAGGCCACAAAGTCAAAATACAGTTAGCCGTGGCCGCGTGCGAGAACCGCTCGGCTGCACGAAAAAAGAAATCCGGCTACTTGTCTTCGTTGTCGTTCTCGTTGTCGTCGTCGTCGTCGTTATCAGACGTTCTTCTCGCATCGTCCGCGGACGCGATAACATCCGGCTGCGAACCCACTTGCATGCAGGGCTACATCCTTGTGCGTGACACGAGGATGCCTCGCCAAAACCGAGCGACCGAGCGGAGCCTGCACCGGATTACATGCCGCCGGCTGACCGATCATGAGAAATGACCGGATAATCAAGCGTACGGGATTTCTGTCAATATACCGTTTCTCCGGTATATTACTCTTGAAAAAAATCTAGGTCTCGTCTGAAGGCTTCTAGCACGCCTCTCAATACTTTCTTTCTGGGACATGATTCCTCGGGTCGAGGAGAACATTCTTTCAAGCATCCGAATTTGTCCGTTATATCGGATTGTAACGGGGCGGGAGGCACAGTGTGTGCATTTGAAAAATGAAAGAGCATACTCATCATTGATTGAATAAACACGCATATAATTATGTCATTCCTCTTAATACTGTGTTAATTTATTACAGTTATTTATACATTTTTCTCTCAAGCATTAAAATATGCATATATTTTTTTATCTCATCTTCGTGTGCAATATGTATTTAATCTACAATAAAATGCACAATAGATATTCAAAAGCTATACATTTAAAGTATAATTGCATTCGCTTATCACTCAATCCTATATGTATTTTTTTTAATCAAAATTTAATATAGCGTTCGTTAATGTTACAAATCTCGTTGGGATATTTAAATTGCGAATTAATATTATACGATTTTGATCTTTCTTCTTTCATCCTTTGCCATTCTGCGCATCCGTATCTAAGAAACTAGGCCAAGAAGTTCAATGTTGGCACCGCAGGCTTTTAATAGAGTTATCAGTCTCGGCAGCCGCGGACCCTGACACCATAGATCAGTACTGTGAGTTAGTGCACGTTACCGTGGACAGCCGAGCTCGTTTCGCGTGATGTTTCTACTATACGCTGCTGATGCTACACGCGCATGAGTGCGTTTCAAGTAGCTCGTGTGTTCGCATTCTACGTAATAAATGTACAAATAAATGATACGATCGCAACAATTTTCATATCTATTGCTATTTTTATTCTCTCAGTCAATTAAATATCAGTCACACATGCACATTAGTAGCATAATGACATGACGACTTTATGCAGAATGTGCCAAAACCTTACCTTGTTACACCCAAACATTCATTTTTGGAATTTAAATCAATTTTGCAATAAATATTAAAAAAAAATCATCTATTACAAATTTTAATATTAAGTATTTTGATAATCAAGTTGTAAATTTAATTTTTTTTTAAGTAAAATAAAATTTTTTCTTTTAATGTGCGTCCGATAGTTTTGACTAAATATTTAATAAATTTGAAACATTTTATATTTTGAAATCGGATTGATGATACGAGCAAATTAAAAATGTGTAATCGAAATAATTACACTTGGACATTCGCCTTAGTGCTTGATGTTGAGAAATATCAAAGCACGAGCATTTTTTACTTTTTACGACCGTACCTTTTCTCCCGTGGGAAATACACGAAAGCATCTTCGACACCACAAAGAGCGGCGCGAGGTCCGTGGAGAAGGAGAAAGGGCAAGAACGGAAAAGGCAGAAAGAAGTCTGACTGCAAGATTGCAACACTACTCGACAACGGGCCATCCACGTGGATCTTGAAATTTTCAGAGTACGAGCACGCGGTTGTGCCCCTCTCTTTCGCTCGCGCACACAGTTGTGCCCTTCACTTTGCCGTTGTTATCACGTCCTGCCCCGAAACCCTTCTCTCCTCCGTTTTCCCGCTCACGCAGCACGAAAAATCCGCCGAGGTGGGAGGAAGGATGGTGCTTTCGGTAATCGTAAGCTGCGCCGACACGCAAGGGCCCCCACGTGGCATTCCACATTTCCTCCACGTCCGTCTGACTCGGACGGACAGCAAGGAAAGGCGGAGGGCAACGCCCAATTCGCAACCTACGGAACGCATTGATATAGTCCCTAGGGAGTGGGTGTCCGGGATGATGCTCGCTATTTCTAGACCGGGCAATTGTTTCGCCGCTTCCGAGCGAACTGCGCGGGAGGTTAACGACACTCGGCCGTCTGTCGAAACATACAGCTGAATATCATTTCGTGAGTCCGCGGATTTGCGTTACCCGAAAGTTCGAGTACCCTTCTCTCCCTTCTTGAGGTGAGGCTCCCGGTTCAACTTGTCTTTTGGTCGAATAACGAAACAATCGATCCTCTTTCCGCCCGCCTCCTTGCTCGCTTCGGGTTCATTGCGAAGAATCGAAGAATCGTGGGCACTGCCCCGACATGCACCTGCATACGTCGGATTCGTTGCTCGCAACAACGATCGCTGATAGTCGCTCGCAAAGTAGAAGCCGGCTGCTTTTAGGAATGAGGAAGTATCTCACGAATACTACCACCCACGCGCGCTCGCGAGCAGACGTTGCGCAATCGGCCGATACAATTCTTTCCGCAGTTGAGGTACGGGAACTCTCGTTGTCACTGAACTTCAGGCAATCTTTGTTGAACTAAAAGACTAAAACAAACAAGAAATAAACGTAAAGAATTAGTCACTCTAATGCCGGTAATGCCGACTAATCATTGATTATAAATAAGATGTGCGAATGATAATATCATGATTTATTCCTAATTAAAATGTCGAGATACTCGTAGTGTTTGAGTTATAAAAGTCGGAAAATGAAAGATTTGTTAAACTTCAAGCGAGCTTTAATTTAACGAGATCTCTAGATTTTGCTATAAAAATATTTAATGTTGAATGTTTTAATAAGAAGTACGTAATCAGTTGGCCGACGCGATTTACTCTAAGATCACGTGTATAAGTACATCGAAGAAATGGCGTGCAACTTTCATTTGTCCACAGGAAATTTCGAATGTCACGACAATCGTGCTGCGTTTCTCCTCCGATAGGCAATGTGTGTATGACCGCATATTCGTGTATGTTGTTTGTGAGAGAATTGCGTTTCAAGCTGATCGCTAAAGAAGAAAGCCTCGTGAAAGTTAACCGGTAGTGTGTATCGTGCGAAATAATTGCTCAGCTCGCCGTGAAGGTAAAAAGAGAAAGGAAAAAAGGTGACATAGAAAGAGAATCCTCCTTCGTAACCTTTTGATGGCCGTATTAATTTAATGCTGGCGAATCAGTCCGCGACTGATACCTTGACACTGTGCCAGTTTCGCTACACCTGCCAGCTACCTCCATGTCTCTGTTTATTTTTTTTTTTTAAGTTTACATATACTTTATCGTAAAGGTCAATAGACGCCAATTCACGAATAATGTAAAGAACAAATTCTTGAACACAAAAATCTTTTAATTCGTATCTGGAAAGCATTATACAATATTTCAAATGACAAAAATATCACTTTCCTCTTCGTATCTTCCTGTCATTGTTTAAAATTCATCTGCAACTAATCTAAAACTCTTCGTCCCCAAAAAAAGATTAAAAAAAATAATTATTCTAAAACTTTTGCACGTCATTGTATGCTCTTTTTATATATATATTATCCTAATAATTTCTATTTCATTCAACCTAGGTCGCATCATAGACTTTCGTTTCTTTCACTCTCGCATAATCGGCATCTTTATTGTTGGGAATTGCAAACTACATGTCAATCCCCTTTTGTCCATGCTATGCACGCTTACGTATGCCATACCGCACGCGTGCTTCTTGATCAAGATTCGAATCGCGTATCGATCACGCGTTAGGGATGATACGTACGTGCACTGATACATACGTGAAAGCGATCCACGCGACTAAAAGTAGCAGTGAAAGCATACATGTTCGATTTACACTATTCGTTAACATATAATATAAAATTTTGATATATTGCGCATTTTTCTTGTAAAATTGGAAGGCCATGAGCGATCTGAAATTTTTAACGAAGCTATATGAAGCTTGAAATATCACTCTAATTTACATTAGAAGGTTATGTTAGATAATAACTTTGATGCATAAAAATTTTTCATAAACTTTTTATGTGATTGTTTCGATTATTTCGATTAAAAAATAATATTAAATGTATCAACATTCTATGTATTGACTGTTTAAAACAAATGTGTATAATGAGGAATAATTAACGCCGATACTAATTTCTTCCATCGAAAAATATTAAGAGAAGATCAATAATCAAATTGAATACTAATCCTTTTTACGCGATATTCTTCCTCTATATTGTCTCTTTTATCTTTCTTTATATATTATAAATAAATTAGTCTGTTACATACATTATTAATGGCATTGTATGATCGTCCCTCTGATTTACGCGACAGGTAAGAGCAGCGAACAAGATGAGCACGCGTGCAGACGTGCAGGTGACTGATTTCACTTTCCCCGACGAGGAAGGTGGTTCTCCCTCTACTCCTTTTTTTCTACGGGGAAAGTAAGAGAGAACCGTGAGAATGCACTAAAGCACTGTTAAAAATGGCCCGAGCTCCGGATATGCACCGAGTTTCTTTTATCATGACGCGCGATAACGCAAGTTTCTCCTTTTGCGAATATTATTAGGCATGAAAATGCCGGTATTTTATTTGCGCAAGATTCGGTTTTTCTCGTAACTTCGAGAAATTTAAGAGAGAAAGTAATTACAATAATAACAAGGAACATATGTCTAATTCTTAGATGCAGTTAATAATTATCTAAAATTATATTAATTATTTTTTTATTAATGGATACATATTTTAATAAAAGTAGTTTTTAAATGGTAGAAATGATATTATCGTAATAATTAATGACACGATTATTTTTCTTCTTCACTATATTATTAACTATCATCACGTAAATAAATACTATATAGAAAATAATTTTATGATCAGTATCATTAAAACAGAATTAATATCGCAAATAACTTAGGTTAGGGACAAGGAATTCCTAGAAAGCGATTTCTCTTGCGAGATTTCTATTTATGACTAATCAATCGGATTACTTTCGTTTAGCGGCCAATTACTTTCATAAGTTCATATGCGATGTGACTCAGAATCTGTCAATAACTGGTTGTATTCTTAGTCATATCTCGAAGAAAAAAACTTGTTGATTGATTTGTCACTCGGAACATTTTCATATTTTCGATAGCTCCAATTATTTTGACAGCAGAAATAAAAATTTATTTTGTTGCTAGCTTTGATTATATAATATGAAATAAATATTAATTTATTATAAATGTGTATAGTAAATATAATATATGTATATAGTAAATATAATATAGTATATATAATATAGTAAATATAATATAGTAAAGTTATATAAATATTATAGTAAATATTATAGTAAATATATAAATATTATAGTAAATATTATAGTAAAATTTTATTGTATGTATGTATCTCAAATATTCAGAATCAAATAGTAAAAAAATATTAAACTTTTGACAAAATCTTAATTATTTTTATTCTACATATTATATAATACATAAAAAAAACTAATTAATACGTTTTAATACGGATATATAGTTTTTCAAATTAACTTCGATTATGATATAATGTTTCATCAATAGACAGTTTAAATATGCTAATCTTACAATAGCTAAACCCGTTTAGAGGCCAAGTTCAACGATCTGTCAGTTTTTGACTGTACTTGAGATAATTTGAGGATTGACGGAAGGATCGCGAACTCCACATCTCATCGGCGACCTCTCTTCTTCTCTTTCTATTTATCTGAGCATCGTTCTCTCTCTCTCTCTCTCTCTCTCTCTCTCTCTCTCTCTCTCTCTCTCTCTCTCTCTCTTTTTCTGCCCCTTTTTCCCTCTACATCTCTTTTCCGCTCTTTATCTCTCTCCTTCTTTCTACACTTCTATTTCTCTTCTATCTCTCGTTGAACGTTGGACACGCCGAGAGGGTCAACGCACCTAGCCTAACGAGCAAGCAGTCGACCAACCTATCTATTCTGCCTACCTACCTACCCATCTACCTACTTATCGTCACTTATTCACCGTCGCTCAAGGTGCTTAGATAGCACCTCGAATTGGTGGATCGCTTCTATACATCGCTGGATCGATGCCGTTCGTTTTGGGCCAGGTAAGGCACCTTCTCGCGTGCCACGCATGACGGTAAGGCCCCCCTGGACTACACAAGCCCGCGATAATTCGTAAGCCCGTATTGGAGGAGCGGCGTGGCGCACTGTCGGGTCAGTGATCCAGCTGGAATCGATTTGCAAGAAAACGGTAGGGGCAGAGCAGAGAAAGGGAAGCGGAGTTCTCGAGTGGATAGACGGGAGGTCTATCGTCGATGGGCGGCCTTTTTTTTACCTCTGAAATAAAAGAATTCATTATTATCAATCAATCCGAATGGACCAGCTGTCAGTTAGAACTGAATGAGCATCGTGAATTTTAAGACGGCTGATTAATATACCGCTGACAGATTTTGAATAAGATAAATTTCTAAGTAATTCTTTTTTTAATCGATGAAAATGATTTTCGTAATTCATTTTTATTCTTTGCTCTCTATATTCTATGTTCAATTCGAGCGTGCGATTCGAGACCATTGATATAAAAGATACCGATGATAAATATTTGTATTAATTAAAGCCATCTTAATGATGTTGTTATTAAAGATTTTTAATTGTTCTATACAATGCACGATACAAAATGTATACGATATTCATCTGAGAAATATGATATTTTGATATTGTTAATTTTATCGCGGCGTCTAACAGATATCAATATTTCATTATTTATACTGTTTCCATTATTAAAACATTTCAAAATTGTTATAATTTTACAATATCTGCCGAGATGATATGCAGATATTGCGGACAGCTTGATAGTAGTTGCACGATATTAATCATTTTTCTTCTTTTACATCAAGCTTTTGAGAACAATCGTCCAAAACTTTTAATTTTATTTAAAGTTTAACAGATTTGTATAATTGATAGAATCCAAAAATGCTGACGAAATGAAATCGCGTTCGTCATCAGCGATTGAAATTTGCGATCGAGATTGGAACATTCGCGAACGCGAGATCGTCTCGGGACAGGGTGAACGCCCGACCTAGAGGCTGCGCATTGCGTCGCGCTGAGAGCGGCTGCGAGGCTCTCGCTGGAGTTTCAGCCGAAGCGAGAATGAAGCGGAGCAAAGCAATAAGAAGGCGCGTCGCCGGTAATGCGAGCCATGCGATACGTAAACACGCGACTGTCGTCGAGCGTATCATCTCGATGTTGCGACGCCTCAAATCGAGAATTACGCACGTTCACGCACGCACGTGCAAAATGAGCAGAGATTTTACGAGGGTCACGGTAAAAGCCTTTTTGAGATACTTATAATACGACGGCTCTTGAGTAGACTCGTTCGTGCCGTTCTTTTCGGCCAACTCGGCCACAATCTTCGCACCTCCATCCGCGACGACAACCATGATTTATGATGCAAATATTATGCCATTGTGCGAGATAGTCCTTAGGAAGTAGTCGTCTAGTCTCAGGCCGTGCCACGACGAAGTCGGGCTCGAGACGGGAGAGGCAGAGTGGTTAGGTCAGGGAGATCCCGACACAAAACTTTGCCACGCACATCGGCACAATCGCCTCGACAACTCGAGCGAGCGTCTCTGCTTCTCTTTCTCTCCTCTCTTTTCCCTGTCTCCCCTGTCTCTCTCCCTCTCTTTCTCTCCCATCTCAATTGCTCGTTTGCACTCTAGTTCATTCTCCGTCCTTTCTGGTTCCTCCACCTCTCTCTTCCTATGCCTCCCTCTTTATATATTCCCCACTTTTCTCTTCTATTCTCAGTACCTCCTGTCCTCCCTCGCCTTCGCATCTTGCCACCGACGTCACCCTCTTCGCGTCGTCTTCTCTTCCTCGTTCTTTCTCGCTCTATCTCCTTTCCTTTCTCGGCATCACCCTCCCCTCCTTCGATTCTTTGCTCCGTTTCTTTCGCATCCTCTTCTCATAGTGTCTTTCACTTTTTCCCAGCCGCTAGTGGAGCAACTCGAGGCACAGCTCAGCGTGACGATGATACCACGCGTGTCTGGACTTCCGAGTCCTTCGGCGACCTAGGATCATAGCAGTGTCGGTGCGATTAAGAGAGAGAGAGAGAGATCGCCGTTTCTTAACTACGTCGGCTGAGATGGCTCCGCCACTGCGCGCTGATAAGGTGCCGCGTTTCCTGATTAGATCCATGTCTATGAGGGACTGGTTTTCTCTACTAGAGGAAATTGCTAGATACTGAAAACGCATCATACTTTGCACTGAAAAGCGCACATACTTGTAGACTTTAAATTAATTACCCCAAAAGATCTGTTAATTTCAATTTTTTATTTCATAACGAGATGACAAGTGATAATTAAGTAATATTGATGAAATGGGCAAAAAATTATTTCGAATTAATCCAAGCTAATTATTTCTTCTTACTTTCATCATAATTTTGGTATTTTATCGTAATTATTAAACGTATATTCGTATATTTAACGAGATAAGATGAGACGACACTTTACAAAATATAAATCAAACAAGACTAGCGAAATATTTACATGCTGTGAACTATGACAGAGTTCGTTGAACTTGAAGCAGAGCAGACATTGAAAAAGAATTGATCATACTACTTCTTTTTTCTAAGTAATTCTAATGATTTCCACGATCTATTCCAAAAAAAAATCTAAGAGAATCCAAAGTAGTTTGGCCACGTCTGCTAGACCTTGAAAAGGTCGATAATCCGAAAGGTTGTGAGTAGGTATCGCAAACAAATTAATAGCAGTCAGTTAAACACGAGTAGCATGTATACAGAGAAGATCTATGGCTAGCGCGAATGGGAAAGAAATAATGTTTCAAACTTATATTTAATTACTATCCGCAAAAGGCCGGATAAGTCATATTTTACCAAAAACAGTAAATTTAAAAAAATTTAAGAAGCTAGAAAAGTTTTTATCGGAAGATCAAGTCGATTGAATTTACTGCGCTGAATTCATGGATGTTACGTGCTTATAAGAGAAGATCCACATCAGGACGGCGTTTCGAAGTTGCCTGTTGCGCAAACCTCGATAGGTACGTAGGCAGGTTCGTATCTTGCACAATCGCCGTTGGCATATAGAAGCACAACGTAGTAGAAAAAAAAGGGTGTCTGAATTGCTGCAAGAGTCGGCTACTGACATCCTCTTCGTCATAAATTCAATGGATGGTCGTTATTTTTCAAATGCCTTGTTAAACAATGACGCTCGAATACAATTTTGGAAAACAATTTCGTCGAAAAATCAAATAACCAAAATCGAGTGTCAAATATTTAATCAAGATTGTAAGCAATAAATAACGCTCATTATTCAATTGCATACATCCTCCGAAATATAGAATTAATTATCGTTAGATCTTACTATTATATGCTACCGGATCTTAACTGCCGCTATTTGTAATACGTATGAACAATATAATGTATATTATACAAGTACATATCTGATCACATGTCGGATTATTAATAGATAACTTTACATGATTCTTGGTAACATCTTCAATAATGAACAAGACGCACGCACATTACGAGATAACAACATAAGGAGGCTATGATTATCTTGTTCGTATAATTTATTAATACTTTCAGATGTCCATCAACATGTGAGGTCTAATGTGATGTCTACAATCGTAGATATTTTAAACATGCACCGCTGCATTTCATCATTTTCATGTGAAAATTATTTAAATTGGCGAAAGCCGATTTTGTTTATGTGAACGAATGAAACATCCAGATTTACCATTCGTGGCATATACATTGACGATGCAAGAGAGCACGTTCGTAAGCTTCTTTATTTACTAATGCCCAATGTAACGCTGATTAATATTCGGCCGCGTGTTTCACGTGCGATCAATACGAAAAGCCGAAGCAGGAAGTATGCGTATGAACGCTGCTGGATCTATATTTCCTCTCGAAAGTGGGCTTAATGACGTCGCGGTGTAACAAGGAGATGCACGCGGCCGGCAAATCGAACCTTGAGGATGATCAAGTAATTTATGATCGTTGTATCGCCCTCTTTCTCTCTTCCTTTCTCGATCTTCCTCCATCTACCTTTTCTCGCCTCTCTGTCTCTCTCTCATTTTATTTCTCTCGTCTCTGCCGCGCACGGGCATAGCAGAAGGACGCGCTACCCCTCCAAACGTAGAGCGGGATGCTGTTGGTGGGATGAGTACCAAGTAGCAACGAGTCATTCACCTTTTATCCCAGTAACACGAAGTCGTAGCCGCGAGCAACGACGGACGACAAACTACAATCTGCACAAGTACCGCGGCGGCATATCTAGGTATCCACACGGTCACAAGCTGGACCGTGCATTAATTTGTATCGGCAGATAAGATGCTGCCGCGTGTTCTCTCATTCCGTTAGAGTTGTCCTCCTCGTTCTAAATGCTGCGTCTGCCCACCAACGAGCGATGCTGATTTTGTGATGCGCGAGCAATGACGTTGGGACCGGTTAACACGTATTAAATTAAACTAATGCCGCGGTTAAACTCTTCAGATCGTATTTACATTAAATTAAAGGCGGCCGTAAAAAATATATATGCGCATTACACCGAAATCACACGTAAAAAACGGTACTCTGATCTTTCGTCTGTAAAATGCTAGACTGTGTTTTTGTGTTTTCCTTCGGAAAACTCTTATTAAAGAATATATCGAAATATAATCTTGATAATTTTTTTTATTCATATTTTCAAAATATAGGCATCTGTATGTGAAAATCATACTAACGAATATGCGTATATACTTTTTATTTGCAATTATTTAATTAATTTTACTGCAAATTAATATCACTTTGTTTTATTAACGATATTTTTTTACTTTTAGAAAATTTTAAATTAATCATCTTACATTTACCTTAAAACGACAAAATTTAAAAAAATTGTATTTGAAGTAATTTATTTTTATCATTTTTATCTCTTTAAAATAATATAATTCTTATCGAAAAAGAATTCTTTTACACAAGCAGCCTCAACTTATAACAGATTGACCTATCAAATTTCTATTTAAATGATACTTTGTTCTGTTGGGTATTTTCATGATATTGTTACTGAAACTTTTAAGTTACTTTATTCAAACTTATATCATTAGAATATAATGGCAGAATACAAAGAATGAACAATGACGACAAACCGGCCTACCGGGCAATGCCTTCAGCACAAACGAGGGGACACATTGCAGCTGTTGGATCCTAAGGAGAGTAACTTCTGTAGCCGCTCTTAATCCGCTTAATAATAATCTCAATATGCAACAAACATTTTAGCATGATTTTTTCACGATCCTGTAATTGAATGATTTTCTCGCTGCGCAATTTTTTATAAGCAAAGTTAATGCGATAAGATATCAGTTATCTGTCAGTTAATGAGCAGATATTTTTTATCATGTTTTAGGACTAATGTAAATCTCTTTCTGTGACAGAAATACAATAAATTATCGCTCTTGTATCTCAGTAGTATAAGTTCTTCATTTATGACAATTAAAAATTTTAACTATGGCCGCTAATGCTAATAATAACAATTCTGCGACAACATATTTACAACAACAAATTTTAGGAGATTGTAAAATTTGTTAGCTTTATTTTGTGAAACAACAGTACAATAATGCAAAGAATCGATTCAGAACTTCTTAGAAGAACGGTATATAATTTAGTGATGTAAGCCTGATATTTTTCACTTCCAATTGTTATAGTTTTGCCAATAAAAAATTTATTTCACACTTGTTACGTGTACAAATATTATGTTAGTAAAATGTAACAGTAATGTATATATATAAATCGCCTGGAGAAATCGTCAACTTCATAATATACATATACCGTAGTTGGAGCGTAGTTTTTAAAATGATAACTTCTCGATCGATTTCGCGTGAGGTCAATGAATCCATTCTACTACCTAACGCTATGCTAGAAATAGTGTTAGAGGACGACGTAGCAGTTCCGCCAACGCTTTTGATAATGAAATATTTTCAACGCACGCAACATAAAATATAAAAAATTTTTAATACTTTTACGTAGTATTATAATAACATAATATTTGTACACGTAACAAGTGTGAAACAAATTTTTTATTGGCAAAACTATAACAATTCGAAGTGAAAAATATCAGGCTTACATCACTAAATTATATACCGTTCTTCTAAGAAGTTCTGAATCGATTCTTTGCATTCAGGCCGCATATTTCACGACCCATATATTCCGTTTATTCGAAGCCCGAAGGAAACAGTCCCCTCTCCAAACAGACTTTATATACGATTGACATATCGAATATATTCAAATTATTGTAATAACCTCATGTCTAACTAATAATCATCGTTTACCGTTGTCGGTTAATACTGACTTGAAAAATTCCTCTGGATCCATCCGCGGTACCTTCTCTCTTTCGAGAGTTCCTCCCTTCCTTTGGTCTGGCGGATCCCACTTTTCTCCCCACGTGAGGCCCAGTGCGAACACGTGGAGGTTGGGCTTACGAACCGAACGATATATCGGGGGAAATTTTCCGAAAGCTCGGTCGGAGTGCCAATTGCCGTTGTAGCCGGCAGCAACGGCCAATCGCCGTTGCCCCTGGTCGGACAGGTGGGGGCCAGCCGAGACTTAAGCGAGGCCACTCGCCGTGGAGCTGTCAGAGCTCTGTGGGGCACGGTCACGCACACACAGCAGCCGGTCCCTTCAGTTCTTCCGGTAGCGTCCGCCTTCTCGATCGTTGTCTCCGAATCGCGCGATACTTCTTCGCGCGAATCATTCGTCGCCTCCCGATCGATCTGCCACGCTTGAGACCGTGGACCACATTTCGCGGACCACATCGACAAACATTCCGTTCGCGTACTGTCATCTCACCTGATGGGTCTTGAAGATTTCCGATAATTCACAACATTTCAGCCGACGGGATTTCGCACGATACTTGAAGTGTCAGAAGTGTCTGTAACGCTCTGCTAGCTTTCCGAGAGAGCTGAGTAAGAAGATATGGCTTGGCAGTTGGACCCCACCGGTCTCTACTGAAGACGTTTTTCTCCGCGATCAAGCAACTACATACTTCCGCTTTCAGTGTTGTTGAAGATCATTATCGTCGACATGGCAGCAGGAGGATTGGACCCCACCGGTCTGTACTGAAGTGCCGTCGAATAACTGCGTTTCTCAAGAACTACGTTCATATATCCATATCGCTCCCCGAAGGCTCCCCCGATTGACTTTCAATTAAAATTGTGCAACATGGCTGGACTTGATCCGACCGGTCAGTATTGAGAAGGTGTGAAGGAAGGTCCAGAAAAATCGAGCAAGTAGAAAAGAGTTCCGAGAGAGATACCTCAAGGTCGCGACATGGCTGCTATCGGGGGTTTAGATCCGACCGGACAGTACTGAGACATCGAAACCTCCGAAATTCGGGGGAAACATCACGCTCGTAGATTGGTGATATCGACGATGGAAGAAGTGAGAGGAAGAGAGGAAGTCTCATCTTCCAATCTAAGGAGACTGAGATGGAGCATCCATATTCGCAAGGGACGACATCGGACATTCCTTGTAAATGTGGAACGTCAATGAAGATGCCGAATCTGCCTACATACAGGGTGAGTGTCTCCCGTCTTATCTTACTCAATCGAAATTAATTAGTTGTAGCTGGTAGCGAAGCTAGACTATCGCGTGATCTCAATTTTAATTGCAACCGTCCGATCGATCTGCCTCGGTGGTGCCTGGCTTTATTGGACCCTGTCTCAATTACGACAACATAACTTATCTATTCTCGCACGTGTTCGTCATGGTTACATAATACGACGAGTCTACGACGAGTGATTCGCTCGAGCTCGTGATCAGGTCGCGACTGCTCGCGAGCTTCTCTTTCGGCGGTCAACCCTCTCTCACATCCGCGAGCCTTGCTCCTTCTCACTCCGATTCACCTTCTCTTCCTGCTATCTCCGACATAACCGTGGTCGCGCCGAGGTTGCAAAAGAAGGGAGGAAGATTTCTTCAAAGATGACCCGCGTCTGACCGACGATCCAAAAGGAGAAGGGAGCCAGTTAAAAGGAGCGCCAGGGGGAACAGGGAGCAGGAGGTGGGACCGCTTGATTCCTTAACGTTACGTCACCTCAGCCTATATCGACACATGTTTGCAATTGGTTGCCGTGATCCAATCGAGATCGACGAGGTAGGAGACCCTCGTGATAGAATCCCGTGGCGGCTACCGGTTGTCTAATTTTGACAGATGTGAGATTTAACGTTAGATATTATATGTACGAGGCAGCGATCTCACATAGATACGTGTTTTATCCTTTCTACCCGGTTTTCTTCAGCTCTGTCGCGGTTACAAGCAGGTGCCCCTCTGAGAGTCTAGACCATTCACCTCGCTATTACCTCCAGCATATAGACCCGAATATGCGTTTCGGCATGCAATTAGACGAGCTGTAGCATCACGCCTAATTATTATCACCTAATCTACGATTGCGTATCCTCTTTACTCTATCTGACAATGAGATAGATATAATATTTTAAAACAAGCTGCATATGCGCATCTTTCAGTTTGTAAAAGAATTGCGTTGATAAAAAAATTTCTTCATCCTCGATTATTGATATATTTAATGACATACGCGATTTTTTTCTACCAAAAGTTGGTACAATTAAAAATTTTTACAATAATACATTCTAATTTTTATAATTGTTATTAATATATCTTTACATAACTTATTTAATGAGCGCTTATCGCGATATTTGATCGCGATCGAAATAACGTCGCGTATCACAAATATTCCGAGTATCGACTGACAATCGTGCATGCGACGGCACGTCTCGTCGCTGAATATAATCGTACAAAATAGAGAAATGCTGGAGAAATTGCTCTAGAAATCCATCGCGCTCGGCATTATCGACTCGCGGGCGTGTCGCGTCGCTTTCGCAAAGTCACGAAATTAGTCTCGGTCCCATGGGAAAGACAAGACCCCGATATAGTGGGTATAGCCGAGGAAGAGGCCCCGGCCGACTCCTCACATGGCCGAGTTCATTGACACCAGTGAGTTTTGGGCATTCACCGTCTCGCTCGCGCGCACATACCGTCGATCGTACCTTCCTCGTCAGGAATAAGCGATCGTTCCTTCGCTCGTCCGTTCGCTCAAGTCAAGTCCGCTCGGTCAGCCACCATTCCTCTTCCTTCTCGATGACCGTTTCGAGGGATCCCCTAGATTTCGCGGAAACAAGCCGCGATATGCCGCGATTCGTCATTGTTTGCTCGCGCGTTCGCGAAAGAATCGATCGCGATCTCCGCGAGACTTCCAAGCAGGAATTGCGTTAATTTTTATGGAAAAATAAGAGCGATATCTCGTCGACGAACTCGACTCAATCGGGAGCGGACGTGGGCAGATTCTTCAAAGTTTTCTTCTGCACGGTTGTGCGGCCCGCATACATGAACCTCTTCCGGGTGCGTCCCAAACCGTTCGTTAGCTCTCGCGCAAGGTGTGTGTGCAAGAGCAGTGCGGCAATTTGCCGTGATTACTCGACGAATATTTGCACATTAAAAGATAAATGTACCGCGTTACATTTCCGAAACTACATCAAACGGACATATATTTCGTAACCTTTTTCTAAATTTGTGAATTTATAATTGTAGTTGGGCGCGACAAATTAGTCAATAAGTGCACATGTCAGTACATTCATCATGTCAACGAAACTGTCTCACATTATTTCCGTATATGCATATTGGCACGAATGCTCAAACGCGCGCGAACTTGAGACAATCGATGGTTATTCGCGTAAAACTTGTATACAATAGCGCGCACCGCCGAGAGAGTGAGAGAGAAAGAGAACTCCATTCCCTTACTTAATGCGGCGTATACCGAAGGCGCCGTCGCCGGGTGTAATTTCGAACCGCTTCCGTTTATTCGCCGTCATAATGTTTGCCTCGCCGTACGATCTTATTACTAGAATAATAGACAAATAGAAGTTGCGGAGATAGAATGTACAAATGCTACTGTTGCTGCTCTTGCTGCTGCTGTTGCTGCTGCTGCTACTGCTACTGCTGTACAGAAATACCGAGACGGGAAAGCAAAAGAGGAAGAATGGGGATAGAATGACAGGGGAGAGAGGGAGAGGTAGAAGAAGGAGAGAGATCACGCGTGACCTAGGACAACATACCGCGCGACCTGCATGCCAATCGTTTCTCTCTTACTCTCGCACGTACTCGCGCATTCTTTCATTTCTCTCTTACTCGAACGCGCGGTTTCTCTTCCCGTGTCGCACCGCCGTCTTTCTTCCTCCCTTTTACGCCGCTCCCCCTCCCCGCGCGGTAATAGGCGTACCGAATCGTACCTCTCGTTCCGCGATCGTGACGCATCGGTCGTGGTTTTAAAACAAGGCGCCGCAATGCTATCGAACCCAGGCTCAAGACGGGCCCGCGGATTTTGGCAGGCAGACTTCTGCGCGGGCAACGCATCGCGCATAACAATAGCGCTATCGTATTTGAATTTGGTGGACGTGGTCGGATATGTGAAGGTGGCAATCTCGGCCCACGTGCACGTTAAACTTTTTTTCTATCAGCAGAGAAATTAAAGCAGACTTTAAATTTCAAGTGTGTGATCGATGGCAATTTTTATTTTTTTTCTCTCAGTGTCTTCCATGTTTCTCATTTCTCTTCAATTAATTCCTCTTTGTCGACCACGTATATACCTGAAGAACGTGTGATTCAGTACGTTGCGTTTATATGCGTTCCATGACAGACTCTCTTTACACTTGTTGCTTGTCGTCATTACACACGTTACATTTTTATATAAATGTGTGGCATCTCGTGACATTTCTCGGAGCATTGTCTCTCCGATGGACAATCACCTGGCAGTTGCGTTCGGAGCGATACTACTCGGAATAATCCGATAAGCATCGTCGCACGTGTCTGACACGTGGTCGGACTTGCCTGGCAACATTATCACGTATGAAAAACACCGTTGTATACTGGATGCCGGTCGGTATTCAACGACCGACATCGCGGCATAAACTGCCGCGATAATAGGATAAATCGACTCGGTCGCAATTAACGTCGGGGTGGGCGCGTTAAGTCACGATACGTGCTGAACGAGCGCGCAATATTATCGGTTTAGCGGAACATCTCTCGGACTACAGCCGCGGATAATACATAAAGATGCGTTTCTACGACGCGCGAGAAGAGATCGCGCGGCATTACGATCGTAGACGCCGGGCTCTGCTCTCGTCGTCGTCGTCGTCGTCGTCGTCGTCGTCGTCGTCCCCCTTCCAATCTCCCTATCTCTCTCTATAGCGAGCAACCACGATCATCCTTCTTCTCCTTCTCCGCCACCTCTGTCTCCTCCCCCTTGTTACCTACTCCGTTCTCTCCCGCTGTGGTCGCCTCTTTTTTCGGCGGTTCTCCTTCTTTTTTCTCATGTCCAGGAGATTCGGAGGTTCGTTCACCTTACGAGGTATCTACTGCTTGGACTTGTCTACTCCTATGGGAGCCGGGGGTATTGCCGCGTGGCCGTTTATAGTCATATAGTTAGACTAGAATAACACACGCGAGATCAGGCTGTCCTATCCTCCGAGATCATGCTCGATGAGCCATCGCCGAACCGGGGCACAAGTTTTAATTCAACATTCCTCGGATTCTCCCCGGTTTTCTTCGCAGTTCACCACGCACGTCTGGTCGGCTCTCGAAAATCCTGCGTTTCCTTCCCACATCGTCTCGTGCCTCGTGTTTAATGCTCAACCTTGCTAACGTGCTCGCCATTGAGCCGATTATAACATTCTCCATCCAGCCAAAGATCCGACGATCCGTGACGGAGATCGAGGAAAATTATGTTGCCGGTGCGACACGACGCGATTGTCGGATTTATCTTCTCGTTCGATCCTGTTGCATCATCGTTTGCATCGTCAATCTCTCGCGTATAAATTCGCGACGCGGCACGCCATCAGCCACGTCCACGTTTGGCTGGAAAGTGTGTTATTCACGCGATAAAGGAATCCACTCGTTCGATAACCGCCGACCTTTCTCGAGCGTGAGCGCGCGAGCATTCGCGCATCGTATTTAACCATTCGTGAGCGAGCGCAAAAAAATCTCCGAAAGGCCAATATCGTCTGCATCGTGGCAACGACGCCAGCTTAGCCTAAGGGTAAATGGGCCAGGGCCATCGTTGTGGCTCATGCAACACGAAATTCCCTCGAAGCAGCCCGATAGTCCCGTGAAAGAACGATATCACGATTATACCAGGCACTCATCATCGGGCGGCATCTTAGGATGTGTTCGATGCATCGAAGGTCTGACCAAGCAAGCAGCATAATGCCAACCAGTGGCATTTACGGCGGTAAGACCACCTTTGCCTCGACTCTTTCTCTCCCTATCTATCTCTCTCTTTATTCTTCTCGTCCCGCTCTTTCCTTCACACCCTCGCGCACCGTCTTTATCTTCCTCTCTCTCTTTTTCTCTGCCTCCCCTCCCCCTCCCCCCGTCCTCTCTCTCTCTCTCTCTCTCTCTCTCTCTCTCTCTCTCGTTCTCTTTGCTCCTGTCTCTTTCTTCGTCTCTCTTTTTCTCTTCCTCTCTCTTTAGCTCGTTCTCGCGGCGCACGGGTCTCGAGCAGCAGCTTCTTTAGCGTTCCATTACCGACGTTCTATGGAATGCATCGGTCTCTCGCAACACCTACGAAGACGAAGTCCGCGGAATCGGCCTTAAATCCTCCAAGACAACGGCAGAGCGCCGCTGAACTTGTTGCTGCTTTAATCGACACACGTATCCGTTAGAGACAAGAAACAAGAACTGGCAAGAAAAGACAAGAAGAGATTATTACTCCAATCAATTATTTTCTTTTTATAAAAACATTTCAATAGTCAAGAGGATTTTTGGAGTATGAGATACTAAAAATTAAATCATTCATTTATTGGGCGACAGATCATGGATAAATGACATTAGATATTCGTAGTAACCACGCGCGCGAATAACGGTTTTATTACTCTTGCGCACAAATTTAATTAAGTTGTTGCTCCAGTAAGCTGTTGGAGTCTGCGAAGACTATTATGAAGATATTCTAATGACTAATATCTTTACAATTACCGGTGACATCCTATTACAAATGGCCAAGAGCACTGATGCTGCGAAAATGAGCAAACACGGCATACTTCCTTGACGATTACAGTGATCCTTGGTGCGATAATTGACATATATTTATGGTCAATGACTACGTGTCTGCGGATGAAAATGGGCCAATCATGATGACATCCCCATGCGGGCATTCCAACCGAGGCAGCCTGTACAGAGGTCCTCCGAGCAATTGTACTCGCGTGCGGTAGCGCACGGCGGTCTATGGTGATAGAAGCGCCGTCGGCGTTGGTGATGGTGAGCGGATCGCCTTGACGAGAAAATCACGTGGCCGCGGGAAATGACTTGTTATATAAACTAACGATTATCTCGGTACTTGTACATTGCCACGTCTAATCCGACGAGTCTGACACGGCCGTCTCGGCGGCCCTGCGATAGACGACGTGTCTCACGTCCGTGTCGCATTTATCACGGCCGTGCAAGAGCAACACGGCGAGATAACGGATAACGCCCCCGTGAGCCGACACGTGCTAATTATGGGTGCGCGCTCTCAACTCGATTCCATTCGATCGGGAAATTCGATGATTCAAGAATAATTGGAAAGCGTTATCGTCTCTCGAGAAATTTATATTCATTTACGATCGAGATGCCTGTTCCTAAAGGGTTACGCGGAGGCGTAGAGTCGACTTGCGGCAGTCACGAGTGAAGCGCGCGTATCTAGGGCAGCGAAATGCGATCCAAGTCTAGGCCGCGACGCGAGGAAAATCAGTGCGGTGCCAGCGGGTGCACGGCGTAGCAGTAGAGGTAAAGCCAAGAAAGTGGGTCAACGTTAAGGCGGGCGAGTCCGAGAAGCAAGTTCAGGGGCAAACTGCAGCGCCATGCCCGGAGCCACGGACTCCTTCCGTGCCTTAGGTTACGTTCTTTCTCTCTTTCTTTCCCTCGTCGATGTGCACACGCATACGCGTGTGGACGCGTGTACAGACCGCGGGTCTATCTCGCGCTCTCTCGCCAGGGAGGAGAGAACACAAAGGGAAAAAGAGAGAGTACGGGAGGCGGTCTAACGGACTGCGCTCTGGTCTGCCTAGTTTTATTTTTCCGACGGACCCAAGCCTGGCCATTCGTTCCGTTCCTCTCTTGCCCGCCTTGGACCCTCCCTCGCACGCGTGCACGCGCGCGCGTGTGAGTGCAAGAAGGGAGAGGGAGTGATCGTACCTGCGCTTCCCCTTATTTTCTCTTTCTCCACGTTAGCTGATCTTGGCCTAGGTCTCACTAGCACCGTCGCTCTCGCGGCCGTCGTTACCGCTTCGAGAGTGCTTTCTCCTGAGCAAACTGGCGTTTCATGACACATTTTCGGCCGAACTTGGCCCAGAAATATCCGAGTTGGAAAGTGTAAGTGAAACCCTTCGCTCTCGAATAACCGTTTCTAGCCACGGCGATGGTTCGACGCGTCTACTTCAGACGACTGACGTTCCTCTCTGAGCCGGAAGTGGGTAGTGACTCGGTCGAAGTCTTACAAGTATTCTCTCCTGCAACTTTCAACAAGAGACCAAGCAGAATGCTACGGGAAACTCGTTTCTTTTTATTTTATTGCAAAATATTTGAAAGAAAATTACAAATAATCTGAATAAAATTTGTTTCTTAACTCTTCGAAAGACATAAAATTTTGCAACTTTTCCTAGTTTTATCGCGCGACTCAATCATACATACGTGCATTCTCCAACAAACTTATCTTTTGTGAAAATCTGTGCAAACTATATGGTACGAATTATTGATTGAATTTGTTTTTCCTCGTACAATTTATCCCATATCGACACCTTGCTGTCGTTACACAATTCCGTTTCCTCAATCTGTCGATCGAAACGACTGTCGCGGATACCTTTTGCATTGCGATTACGATAGTTGTCGGATAGTTTGCCTTTCCGTTCCTCGAATTCTCTTTCACTCTTCCGTAATGACGCGCGGCGAAGAAAAGGATCGAGTGAGTAAAGTGACCTCGGCAAAATCGTCACGAAGGCTGTCCGGCGCGCGCATATTACGCTCGCTGTACTCCGCCAGTCGGAAGATATATTATATCGATTAACGATAAAGCGCGCCTATCCACCTAAGCGAGCGCACACAGGCGTAGACAGGTAGGCTGATGTGGTGGGAAGGTGGTCGGCCTCAAATAGGCAGGATATAGGTAGCCAGCAGGTCACTCGGGCCGTCTGTTTTATGTCTTCGTAACACACACGCGTGCTCCTTCCACGCCATACAGCGGCGCATCCGCGCATTTCAATCCACTTATCGCGCCGCATGCGAACCGGCTAAATCGCGTGCTGTTACACACGCTTCATAGTATTATCTCCGTTTCGAGCGCGTGCTCTCGAACGCGAGAGATGCTGTAGAAAGCGCGCGCGCGGACACGCGCGAATGAATGGAAGCGCAAGTGATTCTCTCTCTCGCGCCCTCAGACGTGGCATCTCGCGCAGTTGTGATGCTGTGCGGATATGCTCGCGCCTTGCATCGCGACAAATTGTCCCTGAGGATACGCGATCGGTTCGCCAGGGCGTGGTTTCCTATGCACTTTTTGCCCGCCTAGAATGCACCTAGGCGGCCTTCGCTGAGATCAGGATATCCCGCCGCTCGTTTCTCCCCCTGCCGCCCACTTCACCTTCTGTATTACGCTGCGCCCTCCGTGAACGCACTAATTCTCGTCACATTTCGAATGATTACTACCCCGGGTGAGAAAACAAACCGCGATGCAGGATACATCGTAATTTATTGCACCGTTAATCAATATTCTGCAATTGACTTCGATTGAAGGATACATTGAAAGATAAAATATTAAAATGAGATACTTTGTTGCTATGTTGCAGTATACTACTATTAAAAATCTATTTATATACATAAACAGAGGTAGGAGATAACAAGTAAACTGCTGACATAATCTATCATTCTATTTATGATATGTATTACGTACAATCTAATTCTACGTTATTAACCAGCCTTGACTTAATAGAGCTATTTTTTTATGGCTTGTTTCAGGAATCAACCAGCAACGACACCACTGCCGTCGAAGAACTTCATCGTTCTCATCTCCAATGACGAGGATAATGGAGTCTACTCGAGAAGAATGGAAGAATCAGAAACTTTACACTGCCATGGAAATTCGCCACCTAGTCGTTCCATCTCTTTCTTCATCTCGATCTCTCGCAGAGACAAGCGTGACTCTCCAGGGCGAAAAATGTGGGCACACTCTTGGAAAGAGATCGTATTCGTTTCTTTTGATATTCACGACACCATGAATGTTCCGCCGTACACTGCCGATGTACTAACGACAAGATGTTATTTTTTTAAAAAAAATTTTTATCGCGCGTTAAGACACGGTGGCCACGCGGAAACGCATTTCACGCAATGAAACGCGGCCGAGAAGAGCAACGCTTCGGCTTTCGGTTATCACCGAAAAAAAAAAAAATTATCCGATTACTGCTTAATCCTCATTATTATTGCTGTTGCTACTATTAGTCGCCATTTGTACTGTCTGCCACAGTGATCGAGCAACAACATCGCGCCGTTACCGTTATCGCTACACTATCAACGCGTTGTCAGGACTAATATGATCACCGTTACTATATCTTTTTCCTGTTGCTTCGAATGTCGATGATATCGTCGAGTACCACATATGTGGATGGAACAGTAAACAGAGCTGATTATTTAGAAAAATCCCGTTTCCTCTCTCGGTGTGTGGCTCTTTAGTATTCGCGTTATATAAACTACCGAGAATTAATGCAGATAATGCAGTTGATGCAGATAAATTTAAACGAGGCATTAAATCACTTTGCTACCATAAATAAGATCGGTCTTGATTATTTATACGGAATTTTATATTCAATGATTTTTAATATTACGTTCTATATATCGGAATTTTATATTCAATGATTTTTAATATTACGTTCTATACGTACTGCTTAAAAAGGAAAAATTAAACGCAAACACACAGCAAATTTTAACGAATTTTTAAAAAATGAGCGAATATCAGAGTTGACTTTTTTTTTAATGTACACGCAAATTATTTTAATCGATTTAATACATAATTGATAACAAATTTTATTAAAATTACCGAAAATTTTAAATTAAGTTTGCTGACTTACTTCTCAATATATATATCATTATTAAATACGATTAATATACTTAAATTAAAAATTAAGAAACTGCGATAAATGTAATATGCCAATCAGAAAACTCATTTCTGGATCACTTGGGAAAATTTTTACGTATGTTTCCAGCAAAGATCTAATCGTTTTTTCACGATTTTCTAATAAATTTGAAAGTGAAGATTTTTTTCGAGATCGAGGATTCGAGAAAGTAACATATCCGGACACAGAAATCGCCGTTTATACAGAGGACACTTGAATGTCCAGCAAACTGATCGTTCGCGCTCGCGCGACGTATGGCGGTGTCCTTCGGGAGTCCGCGCGAAATCGATCAGGCACCTTCGCGATTACCATCAGGAAGCGATCGCGGTGCACACACCGGTTGCACATTGTTACACATAATTTCTTTCCGCCGGCCGTATCGTGAATGCGCGATTCGCGCGTTTCGAACCACGACGACCGCGTACTTTGCATTCCTCGCATACATCGACTCGCTTGGTGCGCGAGCTCATTGCAACTCGTTCTCGCACACGAGCACGTACGAGCGCACACGCACACAAACACGGACCGAAGCGTTTAGCCGCGCGTTCGCGCGAGCTGGAGCGCGTGTTCTTCACCTACGTATATGTGTACGAGTTACCGTATTTCTCTTAATTACCACAACGATCGCGTAGCACATAGGTAAACGTTCGCGTTCTGTCTTTATTTCTCACTCTTTAATTATTATTTTAATTCTTATTATCATCTTTTACCATTATTATTTTTATCATTAATCTATTGTATTATTATAATTATCATCCTTATTCAATTATTATTATTATTATTATTATTATTATTATTATTATTATTAATATTATTCTTGTTTTTCATTGTTACTCGTTAAGTGTTTCGGGACTCTTTCTCTCGCGGCTCTTTTTCATTAGGACGCAGAATACATGAGGGGAGGGCGAGTATGAAAGCGAGAATGACGAGCGGGAGGAGGTAGTCGCGGATGCGTTTTCTTGTAGCGAGTAAAGAGGCGAACGTGTGTGCGTGCACGGGAAGGGATGTGTGTTTTTTCTCATCTTCTTTCTTTTTTTTTTTTTTTATTTTGAAGTACAAATGCATGCATGCGAGAGACAAGTGGGACTGAAGGAGAAGCGAAGAAAGAGATAAGAGATATATATACACACATACAATATAAATAAATATATATTTTTGTACCTTTTATCTCGAGGAAAATCGACACCTCGATAACCGAGACGCTCGCGATCGACCGCGATCGACGCCGCGCGTCCGAACGGCGGGACTTACCGTATCATATATATATATCTCTCTCTCCTCGTCATGATCCCCGTGACCTTTCCCTATTGGAACGCAACGATCCGTAAGGCCGATAAGAGTTCGTTACTTGAGGTCACGTTCGGAAAAGCGCGTCAAGTAGTTTCTATTATTAATCGTGAATTGCCGCAATTGTCGCCGTACGTCTGAACGTTACCCCGACTAAGATCCACGGCGCTGGTAACGAGTTTTTAATTCCGAGAGAAAAAGAAAAACTGTCTCTTAAATTATTTTTTTCCTCCTACTCCCGTGCGAATCGTAGGTAGATCGTAGCTACTTGTTTTTTTTTCTTTTTTTCTTTGTACGACAAAAAATGATAAATGCGAGAAAAATAAAGAATATGAAGCAAAGCTGTCGAGCGTTGGCGGTAGCCCTTTTTGTCCCGTCACCTCCTTCACCACTTCCTTTGTGTCGGCCTTCAAGGATAATGCAATAGAACTATTTCGCCGTCCGTGAACGACTTCTCGACTTTCTATGATTGAGTCATTTCTAAATGCGATGCTCTTTTTCCGCCCTCTTTCTTTTGCCCTGCTCTCTGCCTTTTTCATCGTTTTTGAGAGCGAGAGACTGTCGATTCCTTTATTCTAATGTATTATACATATATTCGATAAAGACGTTTCTTTGATCTTTACGTATGGTCTGTACAATGTAACGTAACACCGGCAAACGTACGAACGAAGCAGAATTGTGCCAAATGAGAGATCTACACGTGGGTAGGTATATCACGATTATGATATAACATACAGTTTTATTTCATCCAAGATGCACCAAGCCATCTATCTATAGAAGCTGAGATATTTTCATAGGTCAGGAACATATTTATGGGCTTTGATTTACCCGTAATTATTAGTTGCAACTAAACCACGGTTAGCCTTAACCTTTAGCAGAAAATAATAAGCCTAACAATACGATGTCTTTATTGCTGGCGTTCTCGCAACTTTTGATTCGTTGTTTTGTCATCTCTTCGTTTTTTTTCCATTACACGTACAGGCGATTGTTAGCAGCTCCGCGTCGCGATTTACAGTTCCACCCTCCCCTCGAAGCTACAAGCGACGCGCGTTATCGCTGCGAGTACCGGTGCTAATCGCGAGATATCAGGGATTGGTGGCGCCTAGGGCACGTGGCACGCGCACATCTCTTTTGTTTTTGCAGACCACCAGGCGACTAGGCACTAGGTTACTGGATTCTCTTCTCGGGTTGCTTGCTCTTCCCCTTCTGCCGGTGTCCCCACCATCCTCCAGCGCGATCGCCGGCTCTCTCTCCCTTCGATTCTTCCATAGACGCAGGCGACCTATGATGCCCCAGATGCGATGTGCAGTTTCGTCCGTATCACGCCGATACGTCGATGTGGGATTTCAATTTATGCCGTGCCTTTTGAGCGACGATTTTTTTCCTGTTTTTTTTTTTCATTTAACGATGTCTATAATGGGAGAGTCAATTACATAAAAAAAAAAACTTTTCTGACATTCGGCGAGAAAGATATTTCTGACAATCTTTCCGGGGATATATATCCTTCCGTTACAATCTTTTTATTCAACATTATAGCTCTTAGCATTTCAATATAAAACTTTGAATTTAAAATGTTAAATAAATCTTTTCAAAACAAAGTTTAAAATTTCAGCAAAATTAAATGTAAATTTTATCAAATAATTGTATTTTAAGAGCTTATTCAAGAATAACAATTTTTATTTTCAATCTTTCATAAGATTTCATTAGATTCACGAATTTAGATAATCTCGGGAAAATTCGATTGGTTAAAGAATTTGTTGTTAAAATTAAGACCTCTGATTTTAAAATTTATCGTTGCACGTCATAGATATTTTTGTATTCTACTACAGTCGAATAACAGAGTAATAAAGTAGCTTCTTACTATGGATGTAGAATTGTCTGCGTCAATTGATTTTATAGCATTATTTACAAGTGGATTATTATATTTTATCTTCATATAGAGTGGATATGAAATTAATTGTAATTGCCGCGCAGAGAGCTCAATAATGCAGCATGATTGTTGCAACCAAAGTCGAGGTCACCTGAAGTATTTCTTGTAAAGAAACTATGATTGCGGGATAATAAAGTTTTTCTCAATCGCGATGAGAAACGATCACTTCGCTTAGATATGCTTGCAGTTTATTAATAGATCTCTTTATATACGGCTGCGTGTTTATTTAAATTACTTTGGTGGATGTCTAAGAAATACATTGCAAAAGCTCATCAATGTATATACGTCGTAGTGTACGTGTATATTATTCTTATCTATATTTTTTCATCCCTTAATAAATTTCAATATTTCTATGAAGATTTTTGGAAACTCAGTTGACTATGGTATTCTTCTGAACCTAAATGAATCATTTACACTTTAAATCGTTATTTTTCATATTCATGGTCATACTGCTTTCCACTCTACGCGTCTGCTCCCTTTTTTGTGTTATAATATATATGATCTACTTTTAACAGATCAGGTATGCTCGGTTTTTTGTGATACCGTTATGGGACCTACAAAGACGAAAGCCTTGACGATGATCTTGTGATTTTGAATTGAACGATAGAAAGAAGTGTAAAGATACCTAACAAAAGACATAAATATTCCTAAAAAAACAAAATTTGCAAATACTATTAAATTATGGCACGGCCTTGCATTTAAGTGCGACTGCTTCCTCTTTCTAGTCTATTTCAAAGAAAATTCTATATGAATGAACAAGTAAATTTATGAGACCAATGGACTTTTTGTATTGATTGATTTGTTATTTTGTACCACAGTTATTTAGCTACATATAAATCGTTTCACAAAAGAAAAAAAATGTAAGTTTGAAACATAAATTTCAATGAAATACAGCCAATACAAGGTATTAATTTCAATAAAATTTATGGAAACTTCATTGTTAAAATAAAATAAAGAATAATATATAGACAAATTTCAATTTTTTTATAAATAAAATTAATGCTATAAATTTTACATTAATTTGATCAAACTTTATATTATATTTGTAGTTTTTGTAATCAAATACATAAAAATATATCGAAACTATTCGGAATTTGTTCACTCTAAAAGGTTACTCCATTCAAGTAGCTGAGGAAAGGTTAACGTCCAACCATGGAAAAGTACAAATGTTTTCATATGAAAATTGTGGTCACATTTGTTCACGATATAACATGGTTCCAATCCTTTCTATTGTGTACTTTATATTTCCAACCCTTTCGCATTCTTTTCTACCTTCTAATACCTGTTTTCAATCGTTAACATAGTCATAAATATAGTCAACAAAGGTAATATTCAAAACACAACGAGTCTGCCTGTATAACTCGAGAATGTTAATTAAAATTAAACCCAATGGAAATTATTTTTTACATAATTGTGTTTAACGCTCTAATGTAAACTTTACATTTCGTTCTTAAATACATTTATGACGTAAAACACGATTTCCCAGACACATCGAGATACGATTATAGTTGAATGTAATAGAGTAAGTTAGTTTCTCGAATATTAATTGTCGTCTGCATTTTTTTGTTACGCGTTATTAATAACTTATCTGACGTTAACATCATCGCGTTAGCGATTAATTCTTAACTAAAGAACTTTAATTCTCAATATAATTGGTGCTGAGTTGGGCTTGTTGAGAAAAACGGTTCATTATGCCTCCAGTATTATCATTTATCTTCTCAAGTCATCATATATCTAAATTTTATTAATAAAGTTAAAGTAAAAAAGATTTGAATAAAGAAGTTTTTTGAAAAATTATATTCTTTTAATTATAATTTAAAAATTTAATATTAGCAAGCTTATATTATTGAAATAATTACAAATGGATAAACAAGTAACAAAAATACACAGTTTTGTAAATTGTTGTAAATATTAAAAAAAGCAATATACGTAAAAGTAATACGCGAAGTAGAAAATGGATAAAAAATGGTTCCAGACGATATGAAAATTATTGATATATATGCTACGTATTATTAATATATCTCTAGGTCGAATTTCTTTGTCGAGAAAAAGCGGTTCTTTCGTCATCGAAGACTGTGAGAACGATCAAGTCCTTGGAAACGATCCCCGTCTCCGAAACGCGGAAGCTGCGCGTAGATTACACGGACCACAGTTAGACGAGGGTTGCGAAGAGGCGGGAGAAATGAGGGAATAAAAAACGAAATGCCGTAACCACACCACCGCCGCTTAAGGGGCAGCTTGCCGACGAGCTGACCTAACGGGACTCCCGTAACCGCCCCTCGCAACGTAGTAGGGGATTAAAAAAACGGGATGAAAAAAGAAAAGAGATTCGGAGGTACCCTCAACCCTTCCGCATACCAGTGTTAATCGCGAGCCATTTGGAAAGCACCTTTCTCTGATCCGGTTCCCGGCAACCCCTTCCTCCGCTTTTCCTTCTGGTCCACACATCTACATCACACTCCTACCCCGGATTCGGAGGGAGGTGAAGGGAAGGGAAGGGGATCACACACCAATTTTTTTCACCTTCTTACGCCGCCTCTTCCAGATCGCGGCCAGACCACTCGAGAAAGACTACTCTTCCTCCACCAGGTGCCTGAAATTTCGCCAGCTGTGTGCTCCTCGTCACTTCCTGCTCCAAGAAGCAATCGTCTTGAAAATGCCTTAACACCGCGAAACTTTAGTCCTTTGACCGTGGCGCTTCGCGCCGTTTAACCGATTTATTTTCAGCACAGCTTTAAATTGTACGTACATATCTATCCAAAAAATCCCAGAATCCTAGAATTAAAAAAAACTCAGAACTATGACATTTGAGAAATGTGAAAAATTATTCAAATAATCTTACGTGGTATTTGTCGCTTACGTAATTATTAATTTCATTTTAAATAATTCTACAAAAAAAAGGTAGATAACGCTAAACATTCGCATAGCGGATAATCTTTTGCTATAAATAAAGAATCGACTATTCGAATAATGCAATAGGGTTGATTACATCTCAAGCGACACTGAATATGTAATTAGCAGCAAGCAAAAAATAATGACAGTGTGATATTTTAATCGCGGTACGCGGCGAATACATTAATCCGAGTGTCTCAATCGATGCTCATGGCCACGAAGTTGCAAGATAGCTACCAACGCTGACGTGGAGGATGTTGATCAATATTAAAACATCATCCTATGCGCCTCGTCCAAATATGGAACACGACTTATGTTAATTTGAATTGAAATAATTACGTGTGCGTCTTTCTAAAACCGGATTTTACGGCCACTTTGTACGCTGCGTTAATTTGACACATCGGCATTCCCAATTAATTCGCATTAACCAAGGCATTTTTTTCCACGAATGAAAATGCGATAACGAACATCCTCATTCCTGAGTATGCAATTTCACGGAAATGGATAAAGATACATGTCACGTGTCTTGTTGAAAAGTCTTATTCTCCAGTTTTCCTCCATTACTATGGTATTCAGCTGCGAAAGCATTCATTGCGACTGTTTAAATGGAGACATACGTTTGCAGATTTATTAATATTAACGAGTCAATTTCGAGCTATATTTAAAAAAATGTTATATTACTTATACAATTTTTATCCTCATGTCCAAATCGTAATTAATATTATTTATATCTCCAACGTTTAATTTTCTTTTTCACCTTAGGATAAAACATAATATATACATAATATATACGCAACTCCCCGTTTAATTTCCCCTCTTGCCTGACAGCCGATGAGTGTATCTTCTGTATCACTTTCGGTTTTAAGGAAACCTCCTACGGCGTCCATGTAGGAATGTATAAAATCCATGACGGCACCACGCAGGAATCTCCTTTCGAATCCTCGAGGAGCGAGGACGATGAAGAAGGCTCAAAGGTTGCTGCTTGCGCGTACGCGCATCTGCCGCGATGATAAGGTTGCTTTCGTTGTACCACCGAACCGGCTGAAAAGACGAATCTGAGTTGCGCGAATATTTCTCTCAACCCACTCTCTCTCTCTGTCTCTTCCCTTTTTGATACATCCGCCCTTATCCCTTCTCTGCGTCATCTGCGGCATTTATTATTTTTATTCCTCTTTGTCTGTTTTTCCAGTGTCTAAACCGCAGGTAGTATGCGATGGACCGCGGCGCGCCGCGAACGGGCTCACTGACCCCTGAAAATATGCGGATAAGCGCAGGAATCCTCTGGGTATCCTAAGCACCTCAACGTTTCATGACGCACCGATGCTCGAGAGCGATGCGTTAATTGCCAATGTACGAGCGTATCGCGAACATAAGCGATATCGTATGGTAAATCGCGTTTAATATTCCTTATTAATCTGTCCGTCGCGGTTGCAGCAGAGCCGTGGTAACGTAACGACGAAATAATCGGCCGATGCCACGCATTCCCGATCCTTATTCCGTGGGCGAGATCGATGCCGCGCACCGACCTTGGATCCTACCGGATCGGATTAAATGAAGACGTCCGCGCGAGGGACTTTTCTAAATAACAGTCGCGCGATCCATTTGCCCGATTAATTTGCCCGGCCGACGGAAGACAGGCGCGATGCATTTACGATGAAGATTCACTCACGATTCGCAATTTATCATCGGCGAGCGGACGAACCCCGCGACGAGCCAAGAGGATCGAAGACGCGTCCGTCGAAGACGAGTTGAACTCGATGAACCGAGCCAATGGCTCGGAGCATATTATTGGTGGTCCGTAGAGGGAGAGCACGAAAGCACGCGGTTCAGAAGCGCCGGTATACATTTAGCAAACACGAAGTCCATTGATCGGCTGCTAACGAAAATACACGGCCATTCCTAATCGTGCGTGTCGCTGCGTCTAGACGTTCCCGATTAGCGAGGGGAGGCATCGATGTTCATTCATTAGTGGCGCCAAATGCGTCCGCTTTCTCTGCTGGCTTGTTGATTCTGATGACTAGGTATTTCAGTATTTACAATCAAAACAATCAAACTGAAGAGGCTTAAATTAATATTTACGCGAAACTCTGAACATTGTTAACTGTAATTCTCATTCATTAAAGGTAAGATAATTATTTAGAGGAGAAATGCTCTCAATACAGATAGCAATGCTATAATTAAATATCTAATATTGAATTATTACCGAATTTTAATTTTTTTACTAAATAAATAAAATGAATAAATTATTTAATATATTTAATACAATATTCAATATATTAAATATTAGTATATTGAATATTATATTAACATTCAATATATGAACATATATTAATATTCAATATATGTATATTGATTATTAAAAATACTATATATTATCATTATAATGAATAATCATGTTCTCGCGTAGCATTCGGGTGCGCCTGGTTGATTACGTAAATCGAAGGTCACGGTTGCCTTCGTGAAAAATGCCGATGACTCAATGGCTCGCCACACAGCACAAGCTGAGAAAAAAAAGGATCCGACAAAAGGCACGGGAGAATCGGACACAGAAAGAGAAACGAGCCGTATACGCCGTCGTCCTTTCGCGGCAAGGACGGCGCCGACAGCGCAGGTTCCTTTTCTCCGTGAGATATTGAAGTGTACCTAGCCGAGACTTGCTCGCCCGCTCCCGCCAAGATCGTTACTTATATCAAGAGTCGAGTAAATTTTGTGTGTTTCCGCAACGTCAACCGCTCTCGATACCAATCGCGCGCGGGTCTGACGGGATGGAGATCGCCCGAATGTAACAATGTACCGCTCATTTTGGATTCCCGCGCGTCCATCGTCTATCTCCATTCAGATAGCGATCGGCTGATCATGAAAGGAATCCGCTCGGGAATCTCCGGGAAAATCGACACGCGTTTTCGTTCTGCCGTATTATTTGTAAAAACACAGGAAAAGCCGGAGATTGCAAGCCCTTTACGACCAACCCTTCGTCCCAAGACCCCATCGATGAACGGCGAGAGAATCAGGAGAGAATAGAGTCGTTAGCGAGTGCCAAAATAAATAACTTAAATCGCTTCTCGCCGGCTTTTACCTGTCTTTGAAAGATGTGCACCTTTCTTTCACGGGTCCTATTACCCGACACTCATCCTTATGCTTTCCCTTGAGAGATTTTTATCGCTTTACGCTATTGGATCTAACCGGCAAAATATTGGCCATGAAATAGGCGACCAAATTTGCTACACCTATTACGTGTCGGTAAAAGAAAAGCGGTCGAAAGTGTTCCTCTTGAGAAAAATTTGCAATGCGGACGCATGAAATGTCACGTTGTACTGGGATTAAATGTCGCTCTGCACTATGTAATTGCAGTACGCAATGTATTATACCCGAGAAACGGTTATAATGGACCTCCAACATTTCTCTTTATACATACGTAAATACATAAAAAGCGCTTTGAAGTCGAATATTGCAAAACTTTAAAAGCTGCATATATAATATGTTGCACGAACAGTTGCATCCTTGGGAAAGTTAAATTAATTTTGAAAAGTAAAAATTTGGAAAACGTTACACAAAAAGTAATGCAATAATTATCAAGCTAAAGAATTATTTAATAATAATATAAAATATTGAGTAAAAGATATTAAACAATTTATTATTGTGTAAAAAGTTTTAAAATATGTCCATTCTTGAGCAATGACTTTTTCAAACTTCTCTGTTAATAAAATTCAAGGTTTAATATGATCGAGCTTTTATATGATTCTTTGAAAGCAGATATAATACACGTACGCACATTATAAAGTAAAAATAGAAATTATACCTGGAAAAGGTTGCTACCAAGGGAAATAGAAAATACCTGTAGTGATCGATTACGATTCACATGCTATTTCGAAGGTCACATTAGATGTAATTGTTCCGGTATGCCTGGCTTAGGACATCTCCGCGAAAGAGTCGCGTTAAAAGGAGCCCGTTAAGAAAAATTCGCGCCGGCATACGCATCAAATGTCACATCACGCGCGATTAAATGTCGTCGTGTTGTACAAAGTAGTGGTATTATTCAAACTAGCCGTATAATTATGGAAATTGTACGGCAAGATTTGCAGTGCGCAGCGAGTAAACGTGAGATTTACATGCTTTATTAAAATTCAATTGGTCACGCGCGCCATGTGGACATATTTCATACGAAAGCATTATTTAACGAGATGAACCGATATGTACGAAATTGCACAATTTACCAGCAATGCCGGGATGCATAACCACCGCATAATGAGTTTGCCGAGTGTCGAGGCGTCGAGTATCAATTTCATATATTATATAATGGAAGGGAAGAGAAGAGCGCGCGCGGAAGGCGAGAGAAAGAGAAAGAAAGAGAGAGAGAGAGAGAGAGACGAATAGGCAGAATTGAAGTGTGTCTCGTATCCGCGCGTAGTCCACACAAACTTTCTTATTCCGCCCCGTAGCCTCGCTTCCGGTTGTGTAACAGGCGCCTACGCCACACGTTGCATCCACCGCGTGTATGCATCACTCTCCTCTTCTCTCTCTCTCTCTCTCTCTCCTTCTTTCTCGCAGTCCTTTCCGCGCGCGCGCTCGAGCACCCTCGTTGCGCGTTATGTATACCTCCACAAAAGATCGCTAGTTTTATACGAGCTTTTTTAATAGAACTCGTATAAAAAGGAAGGCAGAAGGTACACGAGGAAGAAAGAGAAAGAGAGAGAGAGAGAGAGAGAAGCGTGCAGCTTGTCGATAGCTCGACAAACGCCGGTAGTTTTTCAGTTGCCGGCCGACTGTCCATACACCAGAAACAGGGAATACGAATGCAGGAAGTAACCGTATCCTGTGCGACCGATAGCTCGAGGGCCCTCGTGCGCTCTTCTGCTCGTCTAGATCAATTTACCCACCTGCGTGACGTATGTCCCTTCCTGATATCTTCATACGTCGACGTGATTGGGAGACTTTAATTACACTATCTTCCCGCTGCGCGAGTAACGATGCGTCGAAGTGAATGGCACCGTTAAGTATCGCTGCGATTCTCGCCGGAGGTCTCCTTCGCATTCGTGAGAAGAACGATCGCATGTAAATTCTAAATTACCCGCGAAACTGGCGCGCACATATCCAACGTTGTAGAAAGAACTTGGTGGAATCAGAGGAATTCGTCCTTATCAATGGAAATTATTCCTTATGAAGAAAAATTATTTAATGCGATTCTATGTTGTTATTCACGGACCTGCATAATTCAGATCGTAAACCTGAAACGAGAATCGCAGTTTTGAATGACTGCAGTGTGGTCGAACAAAAATGTTTTGAAGAATAAGATTATTTCGAAACCCTTTGGGAATTTTGGTTTTAAGGACACGTCGAAATGTATTAAGACGATTGTAGAAAATGAAAAAGTCTTTTCCGACAGGAAGAGATTATAAAAACTATTTCTATTCTAGTTTTCTGTTAGGAATTCGCATTTGTCATACAAAATTCTTTGGCGAGAGATTAGATGAGATTAAGTTTATTTTATAAGAAAGATAAAAGAAGATAGAAAAGAAATGCCATTGTTGCATTGAAAAAGGAAAAAAAAATAATACGGTATGATTTATTTATTCGAAATTTATTAAAATAAAACAGTTACAACTGTCTGATATACGTACACTTAAAATGTGTCTCTTATTACAATTATTCACATTTGCGCAAAAATAAGGCAACGTACGTAGATCGATAAGCCGTTTACATGCGGTTAGAAAGAGAATTTGCTTGCAGCGTTTAATTCTATGCAAATACATTATAAAAACTATGTTGTACTGTGTAATATAATACACATGTATGCAACTTTTTAAATTCTCGTGAATACTTGAGTCTTTAGTGGAATGTGACATTTTCCGTCAGCGTTGAAATCTCCCGACTCGCGGTGGGAACGAGTTTATAATGCTTTACAACGCGGAAATGTAATGGAAATCGAAGGTATATCTAAAAGAAATTTGCAATCTAATGGTACCAATCATTACGAGTAAAACTTGATCACAACATGAGCGATTCTTTCTACGTAATCACCACATAGCGTCATACGCGAATACCCGGAAACTCTCCGTCCAACACTGTAGATCCATACTACGATTATTAAAATAATACACGTACTTTCAGCAACATTGTTAACGTAATGGAAGGTTTCACAATCGCGCACGATCTTGAGGATGCGATAAACACGCTTTCTAAAGAATATGTGCCCTACTCGGCGCAGGATATTGGCGTATGTGGAGGCAAATTACTTACGCAAAATAGGATCGTATGCAAAGTAGATGCATCCTGCCGTTGATCCCGCAGATATCTTTATCTCAAACCTTCTCGGACGAAGAGAAATCGCGCTTTCGATGAATTAGACTGATGGGGCTCCTTTTCGCTTTCACTGATTGCTTTTACTTATTTCAAATGTGATGACAGGACGAAACATGCAGGATAGCTTTTTTTCTTTCTTTTGCTCTCTCTCTCTNTCTCTTTCTCTCTCTATTTCTCTCGAAAAGAGAATGGGNAACAAAAAGAAAGGATTTGTTGTGTGGAAATATTTGAAAAACCTAAAACCCAAAAAAGTGATACCTTTTGACATCTAAATATTTTAGCCAATAAATAACCTTTTTCTGACCAATAAATATTATAAACCCGCATATATTGACAGCTTACCTTGGTATTACTTTTTACTACTTTTCAACCTTTCGCTTAATACGATTTTTTTAGTACTAAAAAAAAAGTTAAAATATTACTTTAACGAAAAGCCTAAAGCTTATTTGAGCTAAGCAGAACGAATAGTTCAAATTGTTTGGTGATGACAAAAGAATTGTGCTGATTCGGAAGAATAAGGGATCTGATTTATAGTTTACTTGGAATTGAAGTATGAAAATGTATTATAAAATATTGTCGTTTACATACACTGTAAACGACAAGTTGTGTATAATTGACTATGGTAATAATTATGACAAAAATATGTTAAATATATTAATACGTAATATTTGTTATTTTGAGTATTTTAATTATTGATTAAAAATCAGAAAACATAACTTACAATCTTATAGTTGTTGCTATGATAAAATAATTTTCTGCCTGTTGACATTACGATGGAGATTACTTTGAATGAAAATTAATTATTCGAAATCATTTTCATAATATTTGAAAATGCAAAAAAATTAAATAATTACATGATTGTATATTTGTAATTTAATATTTGCAATGAAACACTGACATTTGATAAAACTTTAAAATTATTTTTTTACAAAGATCATTAATGATTTGTAATAATAGAAAAATTAATTGTAACGGTCGATAAAGAGAATAGATTGTGTGATCCATGGATCATTCTGGATCGTCCCATGGTTTTCTACATTGTAAGCGCCATCTCACATTGTTCTTGACCATGATATTGTAACGGTTTTACCAGCTGGGGAACATACAGTTTTCAAAATCAAGTTTTAAAATATATAATACTTTTATTTAATTAAACTTGAATAATTAATTATGCATTTTGGTTAACATTAAATGTAAAAAGTAACTGTAAAAATATTTTTTGTTAACCTTTNTAAAAATATAAATATAAATATGAGGTATAAATACAAATTAGTATAAATAAATAATTTAAAATAATATTGATATTGTTATACTTATTATTTTCAATTATTTAAGTGCATCGTACAGTTCATTTTTGATAATTTTATAATCATATTGTAAAAAGAAATGGCAACAGATTTTACATGTACTATGGCGTAGCAAACATCTTCCAGGGGCTTGATGAATTCTCTTCTGAATCTGAGAGATTTAATTACACAAACATATATGACTTACCTAAAATAATAAAATCTTTTTAATCGTATTTAGCTTATTTATTTGTCATATTTCATTTGAAAATAGTGAAGATATTCCATAGGAATAAAATTAGGAAAATAGTATAAAGATATATGAAATTTCAAAAATCGTTTTAGAAAAAATGCTTTTATTAACAAACGCGGAGATAATAATAAATAATTATGTTACATAAAAGTAAATAGTCAATATCCACAGAAGAAATAATCTTGTATCGCCTCGCAAATATATTTGGCAAAATATTTGTATATTGACAGTGTAATTGTCAATTACATTGTCAATATCTTTCACGTACACTTTAATGCGCGCAACAATGATTATTGCTAACTATCCTTACATGTTATAAAGAAAAAGGATATTTCATGCAATTGTCTTTATCGATATTTCATGCAATTCTCCCAAAAGAATTTCATTTCATTTCATTTGCCAACATATTCCGAATATGTCAGGCATAGCAACGTCACGATTGTGAGGGAATATTATGAATTTCTAAACTTAATCAAAAATTTAATTAGCGCAACTAATTTTTCGATAAGCTAATAAATCCATCGAGCTCGATGCGAGTTTTGTTGAACCGATAAAATGATTCTACAATTATAGTCAGCACTGAGCTGACAGTCTTTAGACTTGAACAAAACTGACGTCGCGTCAACACCGATCGTCAGCTACTTGATTATTTGGCGTGAGTTTCTTTGGTCGTATCTTATTTGCCGACGTACGATCGGAAATGCCTTTACGAGGGCAACATCGAACAATTAATCGATGCGTCGTTAGTGGGACATTAGAACGAGTTCAATTGTAGTTTGTTGAGCTGCTTGAAGATGAGGACGACGAAGAGGATCCTACTGAATTGTACGAGCTAGAGCTGCTGCCGGGCGAGTAATAGCTATAAGCAAGATTTTGGCCTTCCACACTATTTGTCGGCGTCCAAACGCGGGAATAGGGACCGTTACCATCCCACGTATTGACGGGATCATAGCTCGACGTCGTCGAGACTAAAGGTGGAGAACCATATGCCGATACCGGTTCCATGGACATTCCTATTAAATAAAAAAATTTCACTTTTTATTCCATCAAAATTGCAAGTGCAACGGTGAAATTTTCTTTCGTGCGGTAATTATTTTTCAAAATTTAATAGAAATCTTTATGTAATATCTTCTTTACGTGTTAAAAGATTTATATTAAAATGTTGGAATAAATTAATATTCTTAAATAAATAAAATAATGTACGTTCTCATAAAAGAAAGTGAAATTATTTTGTGTAAATAAGTTAAGAAGAATGAAATTATTTTAGATATAGTGATATATAATTACTTGTAATTTTTATAATAAATATAATTACACTTCTGTAAAATATTAGAGAGATATTGGAATATTAAGGATATACGTATATACATACCCATCGGCATCATCATGCCACCTTTCTTAAACAGCTGCATGGCGACAAATCCAATCACGATGAGAATGGCAAGCTTTGACAAGACAAGAGCCTTCAGCGCTTTTACTCCAATAATGGCGACAAAAATAGGCATTAGAGCCTTCAGCTTCAATTTCAATAGCAGCAGAAATGGTAACAGAAGCTTCTTCTTCAAGAGTCCTCGAGCTTGACTAGTAGCTACGTCATTGTCTTCGAATTCGATGTCAAGATCTGCTAAACTCCTGTTAGGTCTGTACTTCAAGCTAGCATCAACGAAAGGTAAGTCAACTCCGTAATCGAAACTCTTCAGATACTTGAAGGTCCTGGCAACGATTGCCTCGTCAACGGTTTCGAGCGATCTCGATTCCGTGGTAGTTCCCAGTTTGTTATCGAGATAGCCCAAAACTTGATGTTTCAAGCAAGATGTCCAGGATTCCGTCCTTATACATTCGTTCAAGGAGTTTGTCAGGAAATCTTGATTGGCTGTACAAGATCCAACCAACAGAATGATCGCGCCTATTGATGCTATCAGTCGCATGTCGATATCCTTTCCCTTTCTTCCTTTTGTAGAAAATTATTCGAGTCGCCCACGTTTTTCTTCCTCTCCGTCTCGTATGAATTCCACTTCGTAGAACCGCGTGTCAATAAAAGCGATCGATCGTCCACCCGTGTGAGCGAGCGATCATCGGAAATCGAACTGCGACTGACGGAGGAGTGGCCCGTCCCTTTTATTTAATTTGTCCCCCTATGAATCTATGTTATTCGGTCGCGCATGCCGGGAATCTACGATCGAAGGGAAATTATTCAAATTTCACTGGCATAGAGCGTCGTACCTCCAATTCCCCCCCTCGAGCCTCCCTCATGCTCATTCACTCGTGCGTGTATTGATTGTTGTGCGTCGCGTACGTCGTACACGATGGCATGCAACGCATACGGGAAACGGAACTTGCGCCTCGCGTCTCTTCGCCTTTGCGAGTCTCATTTGACTCGTCATAAACTGCCAGGCGCCGTTTCACGGCCCGTATGCCTTCTATGATTTAACAGAATGTGCAACTGTTGTGTCGCTGTAACACTCCTGAAAAGCGCAAGCCGTACATTCATATATGCGCGCGTATGACAATTTAAAAGGATACAGATGTGATACTGCTATTCTAGGATTGCAACATGTTGTTTTGCGATAATTACGATGATTTATGCGCTACTGTTATGTTGTAACATTTGCTGCGTGCATATGATATCATGAATGAAAGCAAGATAAATGTAAATTTTGTTATAACGTTAAAAAAAAATAAGATTTTTATTATAAGAAAGGAAAAATATTTTGTTCTCAAAATGCTATTACGTTATTTTAACTTTTTTTTTTACAGAGAATATTGATGGTATAGATTTTTATTCTAAATATCAATCTATAAAATGATATTTTTTTAATTTTCAGAATTGATTTTGCTTGTTTATGAAAGGTATTTATTTTCTTTGATAAAGATATTGAAAACGTACTTATATTTATTTATATATTATATTATATAAACGTACTTATATTTATTTATATATATGATATTTTAATTCTAATAATAATTTCTGTTATTTAAATTAAAATAAAATAACAATAAAAAGAGATAAAATGAGATTTATTGCTGCTCTATTTGTTAAGTATGTTTAAATTCAAATTTTTTTATTAAAATGGTAAAAATAAGGACAACTGGACAACTTGAAATCTTAACTTACCTATGGTAACTTACTTATGGTACACATTTTTGTTTATTTCAATTTATTATAACTCGTCTATTCTCCAAAATATTTTAATATATGTACATATATCAGAATACACACGGGTGTGAACATGATGTGAACGTTTATTCAAATGGCTAACATTTAAATTGATACTTAGTTACTCGCATGATATACATATAGATTTTCTTGTTTTCATAAAAATTGCAAGTCACGTAATATGTTAAAATAGTGAAATGACTCTTTTAAAGTGGTGATTTCTCCAATCAACTTTCGTAAGAAACGAAAGTAATCACATTCACATGCATGTACGCGTTGAACTTTAAATATTCTATAAAGTTTCGATTGATTAAAAATGTAATATTTCTTTTAACATAGAAGAGAAAGATAACGCAGGCACACAAAAAAAGTTGTTTAAATAGAGTACTCCATTAGGCTATCGGAAATTCGGAATTTTTAGTCTTTTTTTTCCTGATTTACTCGAAACTCGTGCGTGCTGGGGTTAAACTGACGACGGATTCAAATTCAGCGCGTCAAAATACATAAAGATAGCCTAGTGGAATATTCTGTTCAAACAACTTTTTTTGTGTGCCTGTGTAATTAAATAATGTATTACAATTATGAAGGCGATAAGATTTGTTATACAAATTTTAAGTATGTAAAATTAAAAATTTTTTTCTAACACATACTGCTATTAACCGCGAAAACGGAGTATAATCTAGATAAAATGTTTATCTGACTGAAAGTATCTATCTTTAAAGATAAAAAGTTTTTTAAATTACTAATATATTAAAAAGAAGAACTAGATAAGTTAAAAATGATATTTTAATTTTTAAAATTTTAATATATTGAAATAAATTTCAAACCAAATTGCAATTTTATCTTTATGAAATTGAATTATGCTATCTTATAAATTGATTATGCTGTCTCTATTTTATATATATATATTATATATATTATATAATTTTATAAAAAAGCATATTAATTGAAACAGTAATAAATTTATTAATATTATCTAACTAAAATTCTTTTTTCTTGAATAAATTTTGGCATAAATTTCATCAAACAGCAAGCGGCATCGGGAAAGCGGGTTTTCAAATAAGGTTATAGCAGGCATAGGTTGAAATGACTTGCAATAATAATTTATTAAATAGATAGTAAAAATAGGAAGCTAAGTATTTTACAAAAGCGTCTACAGGCCGACAGCGACATTAAGATTGTGCATGAGCAGCGTATGCGAGATTGTGCGCGAGTTGCGATGTCGAGAGTTGATCCTGATCCTGGAAAGATCTGTATTGAGTTTGATAATCCCATCCGTGAGCAATGGGTGCAGCGTGGGTATCGGCGGCAATTTTTTTGCAGAGTTGAAAGATGGCCATGCCAACGGACACGATGAAGCTGAAGAACGAGAGCTGGAGGGCGTTCCAGGCCTTCAAGCCGAGTACACCGATGGCCAGAGGGATCAGAGTCATCGCCTTCAGCAGGACGAACACGAGGATAGGGATGACGACTTTCTTCAGTTTGGATCTACGAGCCTCGTCGACGGCACGGCCCTGGCCAAACTTGACGTTGAAGGTGAGCTGATCATCTTCAATATTGCGCGAGCTCACCTTCACGGTGGAGTCTAGTGGCAGTTTAAAGGTCACGTCGTGAGAGGCCAAGTAAGATTGTACGGTATCGAGAAGAGAATTCTCGCTACGAGCAGACGTCGCTTCGATGGGGTGTGAGTTATGTGTAACTTCCACCGTTTCAGATATCTGCAAAAATGAAGAGAGAAAATAGGTCGGCAGATTGATTAAAGCGCAATATCTCGTCATATATAAAAAATATACACAATTTTACTAAACAATATAAGAAGAAATTAAAAGTGTGAAAACTCTACCGTATCATTGAATAAAATTTAAAAAATATTACGGATACTTACCTTGAAGTTATCCTTATTACTGAAGATTTGATCGAGCAGATTGAACACCTTGAACTTCATGCAAGCGATCTCATCGTTCTTCTGCGAACATTCAGACCTGGACTGATCTACCATCTCGTCCATGGCATTCTTCCAGTTTTCATTCTTAGCCGGTTGCGCAGCGGCCAACGCCAGTAGGCCGCACAAGACGAAGAACTTCATGGCGTAGGCAGGGGGGGGGTATATCCGTTCGTGAAGATTCTTGAGGAAAATTCGCGCTATGCACTTGTTGGTGGATAATGAATGGGGACGATCGCGACACGACGACTGATGCCAATGGGTTGGGCAGGACGGTATTTATACGAAGGCCTATCGTCGAATCGCACAACGCACGTTGAAGAGTCGCGTAGCGGCGCTCCCGAACACTCCCCCACTTCCATCCGGGCCGTGGATTTTCTTTTCGTTCAGTATGGTCTTCGATTATTGAGGCCTCGCTACAGATCATGCCGCGACTGCCTAATGAGGGAGGATAGACCGCGCGAGCGTGAGATCGCGCGACACATGGCACGCGACACTGAATCGGGGTGGCGGCCCCGATAGGTCATACATTTCGCTCATGAAACGCGATGGAATCTATGATATTAATGAGCGGTAGTTTGCTTTCCACGAACGATATCAGAAGACCCACTTGCGGTAGTCGCTCATGGAATATTTTTGAAGCATGGTTTGAAATTAAATTTTTTATAACGAACGCAGCCGGATTTTGTAATTAGACCTGATTCATCCAAATGAGAGCGGAATTTTAAAAACGTTATTAGAAACGTTAGGAGAGCAAAGAAAGTCAAACTTTTAAAGGTTTTCCAGAATATTATATAAAACTTTACTTCACTTGAATTAAAATTTTAGACAAAAAGAAGACAAAAATAAATTAAAGTACATAATATTTCTTTAGAAATAGATACTGTATACATCAAAAATTGATGCTGTAATGCGTAATTAAATTTAAATAGCTCGATTATTTTAAAAATATATTGCACAATATTTTGTACTACTAGACAATTATGGTTTTCAATTTATCTGCTTACATAATTTATTAAGCCATTCCTTAATCACTTACTTAATTTTTCACACTCGATGTAACAATTCGTCTAATTATTTGAACGGCATACAAGAAATTATTGCAATTAATATTTAACGATTCAATTATATGTAATAAAAATTAATCTAGATTAAGTGTCTGGTAAAAGGAAAGATTATAGAAAGATAAATTAGCGAAAATTCATTTTATTCCTCTAATTATTTTTACTTGTTCTCTAGTCATCCTTCTTTATCGCAAATAACCGGAAATCATATACACGTAGTAGTCCTTTATCCTTGACACTAAAGTGAGTGTAACATTGGCATTGAGTCAATTATTCATTCATAGCACGATCATAACTTTCCACACGAGCGCCCCGTTAAAACTCCCTCTTGTCTCTTCATGTTCTCTTCACGTTTCCTTGTGTCGTTAACCCGATCTCTAGACACTGCTAATTTCACCCTATCAGACCTAATTAAATTGTAGCTCCTGAACCTAAAGGAAAACAGCTCATCGGGGTACATCAGCAATGCGCATTGCGTGCGAGTTTCTCGCGCGAGAATGCGCATGGGGTACTATCGAAGACATTTCTGTCTTCCTGCCCGACTTCTTCTTTATCGTAACAACGAAACGACAACTAGAATTTTGGGTCAACTTTGCATAAACATTTAGGCCGCTTACCCGATGAAATGTCGATCCATATAATTCGCATTTTGTATAATTGATCCGTTTATTTTTGTTCTTAGTCTGCTTATTAGAAATAAATGAAATTTGCGTGCACTACAAACATGCTATAAATTGCAATCCTTGTATTACATATATCTAAGCTTTTTTTAGAGATACGGTGTTTTTCAATTTTTGTGAAGATTGAAAGTAATTGAAAGTAATAGTACAGATTACGTAGGCGAACAAATCTGCTCGTAAAATTTCTAAAAAAATTCCTAACATGTTTAAATGTATTTACGCATTCCTACATATTATATTAATCTATTATTAATCTATTATACATATAATCTCAATTAATATTAAATTATTATACCGGTTTAAATGATTATTTATTTAAATGATCATCATCGTATGTTAAAAATAAGAAGACATCAAAAGAATTTGTTTCTCAATTTTGAGACTTATTAATATTTTCGCATTTATTTATTATTCTTTTGTAAGATGTATTCACTATTAGAACGTTCTTACATCTAAAGCGTTCTTACATCTGAGGAAAATGATAGTTTAAAATATTAAAAAGAAGTTGAGATGAAAATAATCGACACAATTTATTCGATGAAATAATGTAAAAGTTTTAATTACATTTAAATAATGTAGATGGAACTAACAATGAATAAATAGGTAAATCTACACAAATGATAAAGCAATTAATATTGTTGTACGTCGTTCTATTTCCTATAGGCCTTGTAAGGTCCATGGGGTGCAGTATCCCAATGAGGGGGATGTTCTATAGGTGGATGTCCATAGTGAACAACCTCGTAAGCGATTTTCGGTTTAGTCAACTTGAAGAGAATCATCGCTCCGCTGAGAACCAATGACAAAAGACCCAAAGTCAGTGCTTTCCACGTTTTCAAAGCGATGAGAGCGAGAGCAAGAGGTACCAAAGCGGTGGCTTTGAACTTGAGACCAAGAAGGAACGGTATCATCACCTTCTTGACAAAACCGCGACCTGCAAATACAAAGAAAATCTACTTAAAATGCTCTTTAAGAAATCTTATAGTTTTAACAGTTATTTCTTTCAATTATTTTTCTTCGCCGTCACTTTATACAGCTGCAAATGTAAAATAAAATAATATAAACACCAGTATTTGTACTATTTATTATTAGATTACCTTGTTCATTAGAAGAGTCACTGAGAGGGATTGTAAGACTCTTTGGTAAACTGTCGACTAATGATCTGGGAACAATGTCGGATCCTACAATCGCTGCTGGTAGTTTAGCTTCAAGCTGATGGCTTGATAAATACGCGTCCAATTTCTCGAGCATTAATGTTCGTACGAGTTTTCTCTTGGATGGATCTGCGGTGTCGAATTGTGAGGGAGAGTAATCTTCCATTTTATGCTCTGGCGCGTCACGGGATTTAACCAGCGCTAAATCCTCCGTAATTGCTAATCTGTCTTGTTTCACGGCATCGGTGATGTAAGCCAACACTTTCGGTTTAACGCAAGATAACATGGATTCGCTATCTGCGCATCTAAAATATTTCAAATTTGTACACCATATTAAAAAAAAAAAGACATCAAATATTACCAAGAATTATATGGATTTTTTATTATTATTACTTTAATTTTGACATTTTAATGTAATTTAAAACAAATAATTATTAATAATTAATTAGAAATACAAGTATTGAGAAATTATAATAATTAAAATTTACCTGTGATAAATTTCTTGCAGAACATCGGCAGTAGTTTCTATTTGTTGTGCACTAGTGAGACTCGCCAAAAGGGCTACTACCGCGAGAGTGGTTAAAATCCTCATGGCGGTATCACCGATTCGCCAGACTAAACACCGAATGCCAGTACGGTCGAAGTCAACGGGGTTTTATAGCTGATGGCAGTCGCGTACGGTCGATGAATTTTGATCAGGGACGTGGTGCTGACTGGTTGAAAGAAAAGAAGAAAGCCTCGTTATTTAGGGTGTCGTATTTTCACGACTTTGAGCGCTGTCGTCCCTCTGCAACGATTTCGATTTCGATGTCTATACCAAATACCACTTCCATTTTTGGATTATGTTCATGTGTGAACTGTATTCAAGTAATACTTATTCAGAATATTTTTTAATAAGTTTGTGACTTTTCAGGATGTATCTAATATTTCTATAGCTTGACTTTTATTACACAATGAAATTTATAATCTTTTTCGTTTGTGTTATTGTAATGGAAAATCTATGTATTTGTAGATTCATCGAAATATAAAAAATTAGAATTTTATGAAATATTAAAATATAGTAATATAGTTATATTTTTTTTTAATTTTTAAGCAGGATAAAAGTCATTGACACTTATATGACATATTTGTACCCATAAAAGACAAATTACTCGTTGCGCAATGAATCATAATGTACTTGAAGAACTTTCTTCCTCAGTATCTTACAATTAATCGCGCGACAAATAGTTTATTTATTACAAGTACAAATATAACAGAGTGTCAATCATCTTATGCTTTCAATCACTGTATCGTTTCCCTTACTTTAATTTTAATATAAGTGAGACCAAATAAGTAATTTATAAATGCTTTGGTTTATAGCTTAAAACATATTTTTACATAATTATACTTATTCTTTATAAAATTACTTAATAATAATTTTAGAGAATTACTTAATAGAAAGAGAAAAAAGTTATTGAAATAACATAATATTACATAATATTGAAATATATAATATATTTTTATATAGTTCACGATAAGCACAATAAGCTCAAGTTAACGATTTCTTTAACGTCTGTCAATTATGAAATAGAATGACGATACAATTATATATATATATATATATATATATATATATATATAAACAAATTTATTATATAAATTAAAATATTTCTAATTATTATCGTTAAAAAGAGAGAGAGAGAGAAGAAATAAAATAAATTACCTTACTTGCTCATTATTTACATAATTTTAGAAAAAGAATAAATAAATAGAATTTTTAAAATATGTATGAGACTATTTAATATATATAACCAACATGTGACTTAAAAATTATTTACTGTTAAAAATATTGAACACAAATGTGTAGATATACATATATAAGGATAGTGAATATAAAAATATATATAAACATTGATGTAATACTTTATTGCTCACAAATTAATACACACAGGCCAAAAAATTAAATAAAAGTTCATTTTCTACATTGTTTTCCGATATTATACTTAAAAGGTTTAAGGTAAAATTGAAGTAATATTTATTGGGTATGGCACCCGAATATGTAACAGCAACTAATTAATTATCTAAGACAATAAATAGTTCTTATACACTAAATATTATTTTTTAATTAATTTTTACATAACATCACACAGTTATGCAAAAATTGCAATATGTTTTTAATTAATTTTTAATTTATTAAAACGACATCTAAATATTTTTTGTGTTATAAAATGTAAAAGACAATGCCACCACAAAATCCTTCAATTAGTTTTTTGATAAATAAATAATAAATAATAAAATAAACAAATAAATAAATAATAAATAAAAAAAGGAAAAATTATATGTCGTTTTATTATATTCGTTTCACAAATAAAGAAAAATTTTGTGCATTTCTTTTATAAGATAACTGTGTTTCCTGGATACAAATCAGTTAAATTAATACAATTTCTCTCGTTATTTCTTAGAATACCATGAATTTCTAAATTACATGAAAAATCGTCTAAAAATTATAAAGCTCGCTTAACTCATAAAATGCCACATAATCCAACATCATATGATCATGACATCTTATTATCTAATCTCATACCTAATGATATTATTCTTGGAGACAGTGATCTTGCTGACAACGCGTCAATAAATTATAGAAACTTTGACAGGCCATCATAAGATTTCACCGATTTTACTCCTTACTAAATTCGGTCCTTAAAATTGGCATAAATTATTAATAAGTTATTACACTCAACGTACCGATCAGCATATTATTAACTAAATTAATTGCTAGGATTAGTACGCTGGGTGCATCTATCCACAGAACACCCCAATTTCTTTTCTAATAGGAAAATCAGAGTTCATATGACTTCACGCACGTCTCATGTATTCGTAAATTAATGCATGGCAGTATCGCGTCGGTATTTCCTATAGGGATATTACGCAATGTTACTGAGCTTCTAATGTAATTTCTTCGGCCTCATTGAGCAAACATATATGTCCGGTGTTGTACGGGATAATAACATCCGTTATATTTGAATCGCGAGTTTATGCGAGTTGATATAAATTCCACATTACGGGACACTTATTCAATATTACTATGACAGGGATACATTTTAAGGCAATCTCCACCGTCTTGACCGTGTCTGGCTGCGTTCACATATCTGTAGAACTTTTGACTGGACGTACTTCCTGTTATGTCCCGCCTGAGTTCTTGCGGATCTCTGAAAATACGTGTAATTTTGTTAATTAATCCAATCTGCAAAAGACACAATGTCTTTCAAAAGCATAGTGAGAGATATTATACGTCTCAATTAACGTGCTTGTTTCGAGCCGCGTCGACCCGATTCATGATGTTTTCCTTGCTCGTTACCGGAATAATTCAATATACGCGCATTGCTCTGAAACGTAATTTTGTTGCTCCTAAATAGAAAGTTACTTTTCAAAAGGCTGCAATTATGCGTAAGCAAGTTACTCGACGGACGTTACGGACGCAACGGAACTGTACTATATTTCCGGTCCGACGCGTAGCCGGCTCGACTGAAAGTATCTTCATAATTTATGCTAATGATAAAATACCAAGCAAGACGCAATACTTGAAGCTAGGTAAGATTGGCACGATGCGCGAAATCGCATTCACGACATTAAGAAAACGGCAAAAAGAGGAAACGAGAAATAAGGAAAAGAGAGAAAGAAACGGAGAGAGAAAGAGAGAGAAACCAACATGACCCGATTAACGTGATTCGGAGCACGCGGGCGATCTCCACCTTTCTCTTTGTGATGCGCGGTTTAATCGATAAGCTACTATAGTTACTTCCTACCTGGAAAGTTCGTTGGACACGAGATTACTGTGCGGCGAGTAGCCCGCTGGATTTTTGTACATGCTGCAAACGAGCATCTCTCTGCACGTTTCCTCGTAGAATCTCAGCTGCCCGAAGATATCCTCCAGCCGAGCGATTATCGGCCCGTAATAATTGTCCTCCGTGTCCTGCCGCGAAATCGATATAGAGGAACTCTTGGCACTTGCGACAGGTGTCAAGAACCTTTGAGGCTGATGGTGATTCGGGCGTATGTTCGGCGCGAATACCGCGTAAGGATTCTTCATCGGTGTCTTCGCGCTGGGCATGAGGCCCGGATTTATCGAAAGTACCGCGGATGTTGGCTGTACCGCGGGTCGTCGGTAGGCAGAATAGGCCAAGTTGTGGGCGCTAGCCGCCACCGAATTGTCCAGGTAATTCGACACGATCGGCTTCACGTTCGACGCGTATTGAGGTAATCCGTACGGGCCTGAATACACGATTCCCGAAGCCGAGGTCGGAGATGGGACCACGCGATTTACGATTTGACTGGGTTCTTCGTAGGGTTCGTTAGGCTCGATACCCCATTCCTTTAGTTCTTCCAAATCCTTGCGGTACTGAATGTGAGGATGTGAAAAATCGCCGAAATTCTCTAAACCGGGTTCGTGAGAATGATCGAAATACGATGGAATAGCTACCGGAACTGGCACGTGGTGATGGTGATGTGCTATCTGTAATAAAGATTATTTAGATTATTTAGTATTGATAAAAATATTTTATATGAAAAAACTGAGAAAATTGAGAAAATCGCATGCCGACCTGATGATGATGATGGTGAAACTTAGTGCCTTGCGAGTAGTAGCTGGAGCAGAGTTTGAATATATGAGCGAATGCCGGAATGAAGAAGAGCAGCAGTTTGAGGAAGAGTTTCTTGGCAGTGCCCACACCGAAGAGAAACGGAATTATAAATAGAAACTTCACTTTAATCAGCTTGATGATCAAAAGAAGCGCCAGAAAACTGGTTAACAACTTGTTCTGTATAAACTTCTCTAAAATAAAATAAAACATTACATTCTCCATCCGTAATATTTTGTAATAAATATCGCAGAATCGAATTTTTCTTACTGATTTTTTTAAAAATTCGTCCCTGCTCTTGTACCCCATCGGTACCAAAGTCTATCCTGAGGAGAGCGCCATTCTCATCTATCTCGCGCGGACTTATTTTCATTGTGGCACCTTCAAAGAAAAATTGCGGAAGTTGAATTTCATAATTACGAGTTGACAAAAATTTCACTGTTTTTCGTCGCAGAGCGTTCGTGATCTCTTCGAGTGGCGATTCATCACCAAACTTTCGTTCCTGAGCCTTTCTATCTTCGGCTTCTTTATTTTCACAATCATTCGCGTCGACATCCACGAGATTTTCGTGAACATCATTACGATTTTCTGTCTTAGAACACGAATCGTAAGTGATATTGTTTTTCGTAAGTATAAGACCATCGAAGACGGTGATATTGTCTCTTTCGATGAATGTATTATCGAGATAAGTGTACGCATTTTTTTGTATGCAAGAAAACGTCACTCTCTTGTTGCAATCCCTGAAGAGGCCGTGCCAGAGATCGTTTCCGGTTTCGTTGATATTTAACGCGTTAAATTTCAGATACTTGACATACCGCCTAATTTTGTCGGCACTGAACAACTCCGAGTATGATAGCGTCATTGTCATCGAAAGACACAACAGGATTAATGTCGTTCCTCGATACATCTTCAGCATCACTTGCGCAAGTTTAACTACGTTTAATGCATATGTTTTATTTGACTTTTGTTTACGTATGACCAGAAGTGTGAGGTAGCGTGCCGGAAGCACTGCACGCTCTGAATATATATATATGACCGGCACTAACTACTTGTTTAGTAACTAGAACCGGTACACTTTTGATTTCGCGAAAGGATCATCATCACTGGTCCACGTGCACGTCGGCTTCTTTGGTATCTACCCGTGGTCGTCACCCGCCCTTTCTACTTATTGGAGTCGCCGTTCAACGTCGATTCTCCCCCTCTTCTGCGTCAGCCGAAAACTCTACCGCGACCTTCTCCCACCTCTCAGCGACATCGATGGTCCTCTTGCTCACGATTCGGGTCCACCCAGGCGATTTCAGGTGCAGCGTAAGCTCTGTCGTCGCGATCACGTTGCATCGCAGACGTCGATCGTCATGCTGACTATCGTCATTCGCATCACCTTCATCACGTATGACTTCCTCTTCGTGCTCCTTTGACCTTTTTCCTCTGTTTCACCCTCTTTCTCTCTCTTTATCTCGTTCCTCGAGACGCGCTACGTTCAATCTCTCGCTTCGCACTAACCACGAACCTCTCCGTTCTCGGTTACAATTCACCTGAGCGTCAAGTGTGTCAAAGGCCCTCCTACTCCGTCGGCGAGCTCCTCCGTGGAAGGTCATTATCGTCTCCTCTCGGACTGCAACCGACCAGGCCTGTGCTTATACGCGCGCGCGTTTAAGACCGTCCAACTCCTGACCGTAGATCTGGTACATAAATATGCAATGGGGTACGTACCCTGGAAACGCTGTTTTTCGATTGAGTATGGGCATCACGTGTTTCTGCTTGTCTTTCCAATTATGTTTATTCAGAGCATTTAGAAAACGTCACTCGCCGAAATATCGGCTAACATTTAGTAAAACAAAATATTCATGTTTGCCTTTATGTCATATTTATGAGCCGATCAGTTTGAGTTTTATTTGTATAATCTTGTTCACTACGTGTGTCAAGATGCAATATGCTGGCACAAGATAGAATTTAGTAAATTAATAAATTGTATTTTAATTGCAAGAAATTTTATCGTAACCTATATAAAGTCATACTTATTATCAAGCATAAATTTTTGTTTTATAATGATGAACAATATAAGATTATGAGATGCGATTAGAATGTGTATGATACATATGTGATATGCAATGATATTTTATATTTAAAAAATTGATTACAGCTACATTTTGTAATTCGCTTTTATCAAAAAATGGCGATGATAAAAAATTTTCCCGTAAGCACTGTATATAATTAAACTATTGCTTATATATAGATTTATATGAAATTACACGAGAGTCTGGTATGCGTCCAGGTGCAAATCCAGTTTAACTTCTTTATTTCATATAGAACATAATAACTGGATTTTAAATTAAATTTTTAAAGTAAATGCAGTTAATATGCACCAAAGATTTAAATTATATTTTAGACGCAATAATTTATTGTGATGCTCAAACAATTAGCATTAAGAAATAATGGATTAAGAACATACTTTATTTATTACCAAAAGGTTCGAATAAGATACGACTATAAATTATCAGATGATTTATATATCCCAATTCCATCATAAATTAAATTATTCCAAATTTTACATATAGATGTTATTACACCTATAATATATGTTATTACGCCTATATGTAAAATTTGGAATAATTTAATTTATGATGGAATTGGGATGCATATATCAATCATCTGATAATTTATAGTTGTATCTTATTCGAACCTTTTAGTAATAAATAAAATATGTTCTTAATCCATTATTTCTTAATGTTAATTGTTTGAACGTCACAATAAATTATTGCGTTTAAAATATAATTTAAATCTTTGATGCATATTAACTACATTTACTTTAAAAATTAAATATGTATGAATATAAACATCTACCCAGATCCGTTAGTGTAATGAAATATTTATTAATGAATCACAAGTTAATTGACTTATGCCGTCGTATATACGTTGTATTTTTTATCGCTACGTTGAACTAATATTGATGTATAATCTCAAGTGTGTTAAACCATAATAGTAGTGTCTGACTGTGCAAAAAATTATGTTAACTCAAGTAATCCTCTGAAAAACTACTCATCATTAATACCGCTTTTACTCTAAGAAATAATGTTATATTTATCGCGTAACTAGATGCATCTGGAAAAAAAGTCACTTAATCGATGAAGTTAAAAACCTGCTTTATAATCATCAATACATATTAATATCAACATTATCAAATAAACATCATCTTGCTACAATTTCTCTCGTACTCACCAGAGCCGCTTTTCACTAATAGATTCTTGGTGAAGGTGTTCTCCTTATTCCAGCTAGAGAGAAGAGAGAAATAACTTCAAGATACATAGAATTCATGCCTCAACCTATGTATAATATACCTAAGTGACAGATAGATATATCTTCTTCAATGCATTAATGATATTCATAAATGTCTTCGATTATGTAATGCGAGGATCATTAAAATATGACGACACATACCGATGCGTACCGTACGTTGCATTCATTATAAATTTAATATATGAATAAAATAATCTTGCAACGTTTAAAACTTCTATCTTAACCTTACTGGAACAATCCTTTTACATAAGAAAATATTGCTACACATGTTAAATCGTTATGCTTTCTTACTTTTTCCTTCTTCCTTTCTTTCTTTCTCTCAAATTAAATATAATTCAAAGTTCTAACATTATTTTTATATATATAATAATATCAATATTAATATCTTACTATATCTGACTAATATCTGACTATGTATATAAACGTTTCTTAAATATACTATTTCTCATGTAAAAAAAACGAGTTTTGTAAGTAGCGCATTCATCTCTTTAAAATCTGATCTGAATCTGAAAAACATGGAGGTCAAAGTCGTATCAATACCAATCTGAAAAGAAACTGTAAGTTCAGTATCTCTTGAAAGCCATTAACCATCGAAAAGGATTGGGTGGGCCAAGCGAGAGGACGCAGTTCGACCGGATGATTTCCATTGACCCACTAATGTGAGGTACGAGGTAGGTAGATTGTGGCACATGACCGGCTTATGCCGGTTCGTTGCCAAAAAACGCTCGTACGAACATAGGCGCACGCGTAAGGCAAATTCCTCGAGATAGAATTTCATCCTAGAAATTCCGCCGCAAAGATTTGTTTTTCTTCCGTTGATAAATACAAAATATAACGTACCCGCGAGCACGTGCACTCTCTTATTTTACCTCACTTCTTTAGAGCTCTCGATACCCATGGAGGAACAAGGGGCTCGTTCAACATTCCAGCGTAACCTAGTTACGTCTTAGTCATAATTTATCAAATGCGGGCGACAAGTTTACTGGATACTTTTCCATTTCGTGGAAATGTAGACAGCAACATCATTAAAGTTTCCGAACTTTTAATTCGTCCAGCTTTAAGTGAGCTACTATCATTTAAAAATTCATTTATGAAATGTCTAGTATTTATTAGACTTTAACATTTATTTTATTTAAATGAAATTAACGTTAAAGTTTCTAATATAATTATAGCATAATTAATTAAGTAGAAAATAAATGTATCAGTGGTTAAAAATAAATTAATTACAAAATCTCTAGATAATTTACAGCATAAACAATTTGTTCTAAAAAATAATGTGATTTCTTTTTACTATTATTGCTACGCAAATTATATCTCCGAAAGAATTTAACTTGATAATTTTGTAATTTTGTAATGATTTTTATATCTGTAAAATCTTTTCATTCTCTGTTTTATAATTATTACATTGTATTTAACGATCTGTAAAAGGAAGCAATTTGTGCCGGTCTGACTATGACAGATTACTTGAGATGTGTCAGTCGCTCGTAATCGTATGTCAGAAAGTATTTTGAGTTATAGACGTAGTTGGAAATTGCCAATTGTGAACCAAAAATATAAACTTTAACGGCGACTGCAGATTCAACGGAAAGTATTTTTCTGCGGTGCATCGAAACTGGTTTGTACGTGCAGTACAAAGTGAACCAAGCAACTGGGACATGCCACATATTGGGTGAGTAAAAAAAATATGTTTTAGCACTTAAGTAAAAAAATCCATTGTATGATAATTGATAATTACGAGGTTCATCAAAATTTATGATCTTTCCGATGATACATTAAGGAATCTTAGAAAAAGAGAAAGCAACTTTTTATTTCTCACAATAACATATGGAAGGACATTTTTCAAATTATCTTTTAAATATGGAAGAGTATTTTTCAAATTATCTTTTAAGAAGTGTCCCACTTGGCGGAATGATTTATATTATTATGTATATATTATAAAATAAAATAAATAATATATCTTTAACACAATTAGAATTGTAATATAGATATTACAGTTATAATAATAGATAAAAGACTAACTGTCATAGTGTCAAAGCGTCAATCATAACGTTTCATTCTCATTCTTTAACGAAGAGTGACAATATTGCTCACCCACTTACCTATCTCCTACTTTTAACCACAAATCAGAGACATGCGAATGCAACATTATCGCACCGTCTTTGACGGAACAAATAGCATACTGCACATTGCCTCATATTATGCAGACACAGACTGCTATACAATTTCCGTTACGTCAACTGAGACAGGGAAATGGCTTTCGGCTTTTGTAATAAACTTCCCAGACAGATAGGCAAGTAAACGGAAAAATATCGTATGATAAATGTACACAGAAATAAATATTAAGCATAAGTAACACATACTTGTGATATGAGTCGAGCTAATATTAACATAAATAATAAATTTTAAAATTTTTTTTAGCAGCAAATTCTTTAGTACAGAAGAATGATTGTTCTCGTAAATTTTTTTATTAATATCTTTGAAAAAATTATAAATCTTTATATTTCCAAAGGACAGTAGTATCAATGTTATATTACAATATTTCCAAAATGATATATATTGTATTAATAGTAAATTAAAATTAGTTAGTCATTATTGCATCGATAATTTAATGAATGATCCTGAGATGCGGTAACATAGGAAAGTGATCCTCCGGCGTTGCACCTATTTCCGGAATAGTGAGAACCCTCCTTGTGTCGGACGGCATGAACACTTTCACCAATTTTCCCGATCAATCACGAAAAGTAGCGAAGCAGTCAATAGCATCCTGTTGATCAGTAGGTTACCTAACGGTGATTGACAGATAAGCTCGCGGTTTAAGCAGGCGCTTCCCCGTCAAAGAAGCTAAAGGAGAGCGCCCCGAGAAAATCAAATGCGCAACCATAAACGCGCACGCTCGCACCTCGTCCACTACCGGCGGCTGACAAATCCGTCTACCGTTTCTCTTTTCGAATCAGATCGCGTTGCTACCGAAAAGATTACGTGTCGTGAGTCTCAAACAGACGGTCAACATACTAATGTAGGTCGATCATTGCACGAGTAAAAATCGTAAACGACTTGAAAATTTCGTACATTTGTCACGCAAAGTATAACTGAATTCATAAATCCCAAATGAATAAAACAAAACATTAAATTGTAAGGCTCTTCGAAGATGCATGTCATATCATATTTACATAGCAGCATAATTCAAAATATTTCTTCACCAAATTTTTCTAAGAATTAATTAATATCACATTTACATATTTGTAGAGAGTTTCTACTTTTCACGCCCTTTATTACTTTTCTTTAAATTACTAATACTAATTTGATTTAACATAAAATTATTTTATAAGCTTTAATAAATTATAATATTTCTTTAATGGTATATTAAACTTTCTAATTTTTAATCTATCATTATCGTGATTATTTTTATGGAGCACAAATTTATTCTGTTGAATATGTTGGATAAAGATTGAATAAATTAACGAATTTCATAAAATAGTGATATAAAGTTCACGAGTCTGCTGTCATCGGAAATTAATGTAGTATTTAAATTAATGTAGTATTTAAATTTTTGAAAGAATTGGTTCATAAATAATTGCGGCCGATTTTTCACCATAAAAATATGCGCATATGTTGAAGAGATAAAGCGATGGAATAAAAATATCTATAGAATATGACGCAAGAGAAAAACCGTTATAGATCGTGAATACGTTTTAACTGTTCTTCAAGGAGATTTGTACATACATCTGTTCAATCTCGAACATGATTGACTACAAGAATAGCTTTCGACACCTAGTGTCGATGTTCTCCATACTGTAACTTCTCAATCGGTATGCCAGGTGTACCCGATAAAATGGATTCCGTATACTTCCAGCAACATTCAAGATCAGTTACTTACTAGAAAGTCGTAGAAAGAAGTTTGGACGATTCTGCAAAAGATTGCGCCACTATTTTACAGACAAAAATCAATTAAAATTTTTACAAAAATATGGTTCTATAGAAGTAATATAATTCTCACGCTGATAAAAATAGAATAAATAAAAAGATAAAAATAATATGTTTCTATATCAAAAAGAAAAAAACAAAGATTTCTTTTTTTAAATCTATTGCTAGTTTTTAATTTAATTTTTATTTTAAATTATTTTTTATAAAAAAGTATTTGGAATATTGGCAGTGAAATAAATTTTTTTCAAAAATTATATAACAGTTACAGTATCGTTTATTTTAAAAATACGTATACATGATGATGCCACATAATTAGTAACTGAAAATCTAAATCTAAATTTTACGTAACAAAGGTATATCCTTAGACCTCCGCAACTCAGTTTGTTGCAATTTAATGTTTGCATTCGAATTTGTTGATAATATATTATTGGTTTTTGTTTTTTCGTCTGTAGCTTGCCATTCATCCATATATGCCGTATGTGTGGTGAATTCATGAGTAACATCAGCAACAGGTTGATCCGTAGTTGTCGTTGAGTCAACAATCTTCTCGATTACATTTATAATATTGACAGGATTGATTGGATTCTCGTCAAAGATCAAACTTCTTCCTTTCGCATTTACCGTCGCTTCTGACTGCAAATTATTCTTCGCCAAACCGGTACTTACGTTCGTGTCCTTGTATTGATGAAAGGCGGTGTAGCTTGGCGTGTTCCAATTAGAAATGACAGAGCTCGAGTTCATAATTGGTTCTTGATAATCTTGGTAATCCAGATAATCAATACTTTCTGCATTCGAGATGACTTCTCCTGTCATTGGAATGCGATTAGATCCATTCGCAATTTCGGTCTTAGTCATCTCTTTGTCGTACATGATCGGCCATTTGTGGAAACTGCGACCCCATCCACCTCCTCCTCCTCCGTAACCACCGCCGCCTCCTGAGGGTGGGCCATAACTACTTGGTGGAGGTGCACCATAACTATCGCTATGTCCGCCGCCATGTCCGCCACCATGTCCGCCACCATGTCCGCCACCATGTCCGCCACCGCCCGAAGCTTTTGTAAGAAGCACTATCTCTTTGTAAGTATCTGAAATCCGTCATGATATTCACGATATTAGAAATATTAATTGTTACTTAAATTTTGAGAGTATTATTAAATTTTGCGTTATGGATTTAATTGAAAGAAATTACTTTCAAATATTAATTCTTTATGCTGTAAATATTAAAACGTAATTAATAATTATCAAAATTTTTTAGTAGAACTCTAACTAAAAATTAGTAAGAATATTAAGAATTAATTATATTTAAATTTTAATTGAATTAGATACGATCAACAGAACGTAAAAAGGAAAAATTTTACCTCCTCCTCCACCTCCTTTCCAAGGACCACCTCCTCCGCCTCCTTTCCCTTTCGCGAACATCATCATTGAAAGCATCAGAGACATTCCGCCCATCATCATACTTTTTAACGCTGCCAATGCTGTTGTATTGAAGAGAAATATTTGATTATATTTTGATCACAATCTGATGTAATTTTAAAGCTTTGTACAATAAAACGATACTCAAATAATAGAAATATGTTCTCTTATACACAGAAAAAAAGCAAGTGTCACATCAACGCTTATATACTTATATGAACACATTAATTGTTTCATATATTCGCAACAATTTATAATCTTCTTAGAAGAATTTGAAAATCTTAAATTTCAACAATATCATAGTCGTATTTTAATACTATAATTGTTATCTTAAGAATAGAAATTATTTAATTTTATTCTAAGTAAATTATATTATCTTTGATTTAAACATGTTATTTTCTATCCAACATTTTTTTCTTCTCTATTCAAGAAAATGATTCTCAAACAAGAAGAATATTACTTTCTTGATTAAACTGTATAAAATCTTAAAAAATACATCTTAATTCAAGTAAATTTTCTTTGTTTGACGCAATATAATCTCATTTTAAGATTTCCATTTTGAAACTAAAGATATTGTCAAAATAAGAATATTCTTTTTTTCTGTGTACGAATACAAGAAAATACTAAAGGAAAAATATAACAACATTACCTATTAACTTCAGTTTTAGCATCATCATCATGCCCATCATCATCATCTTGCATTTTCCACCTTTGCCTCCACCGCCTCCGCATCCGCCTTTCTTTCCCCGTCCTATAATAAATCATGTTTAACAATTTAATAGTATAGAAAAAAAAAATTTTCTAAACAACGAGAAAATATTTGAAAATTTTAAGCACACGATAAATTTTAGTGCATCATTTAGATATTTTCTAAGATGTCTTTTTAATTTATCTCAACTGCTGTTACGCTAACCTTCTGCTACAGCTGTCTCGTCAAACCTCACGTCGATCTGATTCTTTTCTCGCTTGCTGTTCCATCTAGGCAGCGTGATACGCAGAATAAAGGAATCGAAGAAATCATCGACGCTGCGCTCGATACTGACGTCCGAGTCATTCATAGATCGAGCGTCAGATCTACGTACTGTTCTGCTCTTCACAAACTTCACGTCTTGCCCAAGTAATGTGATTTCATCGAGGCGACCTACTGTTTCCAAGAAACGGACAAAACGTTTCTTGATGCAGCTAAGCGAAAATTCAATGATACATTTGCCTATGTCTCTCATAGGAAATTCCGGAAAGTGATCGTCTTTACTTTGCGCCGAGTCATTTCTGGCTGATGGAACGACTTTCACGTCGATTTTAATGCCATTTTTTGTTAAGTTGAATATTTGGCGTTCGACCTGCGATATCCTGTGTAATTTCGTATCAAAAATGTAATCCTTGACGTTTCGAATCCCATTCTTCTCGTATGCATTCGCGTGGATCACGTACGTGATCAACAAGTAAAAAACGAACATAGGTTCACGCACTTTTGCACAGTAGAGAAGTAAACGTTGACCGCGCCCGATGACGATGACAACGGAGATAACTTTGGGAGAAACACCGGCTGACACTGACTGATCTCTGGGTCATCGTGATCGCTTATATACATTGAGATTTATGTCATTCGCGGTATTCTTCCAGCGTTCTGTCACGATTGTCATTACTTGCAGCGAGATAAATAGTCTTGTAATAATAAGGCTGAAAAGATAAATCAGAATCATTCATCGAGTTTCAACCACAACAACTATGGATAGCATACGCAACAACGAAACAAATATTTCCGGATGCTGCATTGCTACCTGCTGTAATAAACTGACACGCTTATAAAAACATTTGTAGGATGAGACAATTTGTGCCACTTGCAAATTAATTATATACAAACAGAACAGACATTTATAAGGCTTACAGAATTCATAATTGAAATAAAGACGAGGATAGAAACCAATAAAGAATGTATATTTAATTAATATCTGTTGACTGAGAATTGTATTATTTAATTCATATAGAAATATTTAATTATAATGTCATTATTAATTCTACACTTTTTTAATATTAAAGAAAATTTATTGGTTTTCTCGTGTTTCTTAACATTTTTTGTAAAAATATTTTGTAATATGAAATTATTATTTTTCATTACATTAATAAAATATCTTGCAACTTTTCTCACTTTTTACTAATGGTTTAAAACTGGTATATTACTTTCTATAAATGTATACGTGGTTACGATAGTAGTTACGACCTTAAATACTTGGAATATCATGTACATGTACACATATAATTAATAATATATAAAATTCGTGCGCGCCTTAAGCATCGCAACACTTTATGATCTGACGCAGAACTACCAGTGTAACGTGGTGAAGGTGCTGGCCTTGTTACTTCTTAATTGGTCCGTACGTTCACCTTCAGAGATACCTGTGTTTAACAGTAACAGTAACGTAAATGTAATTACCGTAACAGAAAGTACGTGCACTTTTTAGCGCGTGATGTACTTGTATGAATGCATTTACGCGAGGTAATTATAAAAGTTTAAGGAAATTCCCCCATTTAAGCTAACAAATTCGTGATTTTTATCGTTAAACAATGAGATAAAACGTTTATATATTATTAGACGAACTACATATTTATATCGCGCGCGCTACGCTCTAGTTTATTGTACAATTTCTCAACTGTTTCAAATCATAATTTCAATAATGATAACACCATATGTTTTTACAAATGTTCTTTATTACAACTTTACAATAACGAAATAAATAAATATCCAAAAATCATGTACATGATCTTGGGCAACTTTGCGTGCTCGGCAATGATACACTTTCTCGATAGGTATCAGTCGAAAATGCAACAGTAGCCGCAATAAATACCTATGACTTTAAATAATAATAGGGGTGATAATTCGTGAATCGATGAAATGAGACTGAACGAGATCTTAGAAGGAAGAAAGAAATGTCATGATGGCGAAGAAGGAGACGAAGGAGAAGAATAAAGCAACGAAAAGAAATGAAGAGAAGACATAGACGTAGACGTAGATAGGGGGGGGGGGGGGGGTGGAGTCGATACTGCTTAAAGATGAAAGAAAAGAGAGACAGCAAGGAAAGTCGGTGAGGTAGAGATGTGCTAAAGGTTTTATCGTGTACCGGCGGTGTGTGCGAACACCTCGTCGAAGTTGATTGGATGATTTTAATTCTGTAGAAGCGATCTACGATCGTGCGCGTTGCCGTATTTTAGCACGGCCTGCTGCAGAGAATCGTGGACGGTATCGAGGGACCTTCCGTACCCGGAATGTCCGTATCCGTGTCCGTGATGTTCCTCCGAGCTGTGTGTATGCGAGCTCGTGTACACCGGTTTGCTAACAATTTCGTACGTAGTCTTCTTGTCGCCGCCGTGCGTTAAGGATTTCAATCCGATGATGGCTGATAACATGAGCGCCATGAGACCTGTCATCAGAGCTTTTCCGGCGAGGAGCGCAAGGGCGCCGAATCCAACCGCACCGAGAGTGCCCTTCATCATCATCAAACCGGCTATCAAGCCGCCACCTATGCCACCTTTGTCCTTTTTACGTCCTGATAAATATATATATAATAGTCATTATTATCTTACGTATTATTTTATTTTATTATTATCTCGAACATATAACAAAATACCTTATATTTTCATAGAGAAATTATAGTAAATCGTAAAATGAAACACCATGCAAACCGACATTAACTGATTCTAGGATTCATCGTCTTATAGACGATTTGCTAATAGATAAAGTTGAAATTTAGCATTTGTTCTAACCTGTTTCAACATTTTGATTGCCACCACCTAAGCCGAGCTGTGCAAGGGTCTCTTCGTTGAAGCTCCTGGTAGCTTCAAAAGTCCTCGGATCGAAAAGTTTGATGGAGATCGAGTGGCTGTTAAGGTAACTGCCGACCTTGTGAATCAAATAAGCGTCCAGCCTTTTCTCAACGTCATTCGGGAAATCCCTCGCCAAATTGGCGACTACCTCCGATGCCGACACGTCGGCGGAACCGTTCTCTTTGACCACAGATACACCCGGCAGGATGCCGATGTTCTCCTGCTCCGACAATTTATCCAGGAAGGACACCACGTCCAACTTAAGGCACGTGGCACTGTACGACTTCCCGCAATCTTTGTTCAAATTCGACGCCAGATTTTCCGGCGCATCTTCCACCATTTGCCTCGTGGTGCGTCTCTCGATCTCCGCGTCGGCGTATCCCGATAGAAAAAGTACCAGAAGAAGNAGATGGCAACGTGACAATTGGGCAACGTGCGTAATTCCTCTCATCGTGAATTTTTGGATGTTTCCCCGAAGTTTGGACTGGCGAATGCGAATTCGTGCAGTTATTTTTTTTTCCGTCCCAGGATCCGTCTGCGGATCGTCAGTAACGCGACGATAGACGAAGGACCTTGAAGCTGACGGATGAGACGCGTATCGTGCACTGGGCATACCCTCGGATACTTGCAGTATATATAGAGCGAGTCAACGGATAGTCCTTTTTCCTTTTTGCCTTTCGTCGTTCCATACATTCTCCGTAGTCGAGAGCACCGGCGACGGAACTCTCTTCTTTGCGGACGTTGTAGAGGAGGCAGGGGCTTCTCGCAGCCGTCCACCTGCAGTGGCGAGAGGGAGCGTCAAATAGAGCGGAGAATTCGAATCTGAGTCAAATTTATATAGAAAAATAAAAAACGTTACCAATGAACGGGTATGGGATGATGAATGAGAGCGAAGGCTTGATCAATGCCAATTCAATCGTATTAACGGCCGTTATAGTTAATGCGTACGCGATCAATCTTTAACAATGCAATTATTTTTTATGAGCGCATCGTTACTCCTAACATGTTTATCGATGTTATAGCCCACGAAGATTTTCTCCATATTATTTTCACTTTTAGGCATGCTCATGCCGCGTAATGGGATAACTTATAAAAATTAGAAATCTGTTACATTACATAATTTTTTGCACAATTAAATATATTTGTAAAAAAATCATTTTATTTTTTTCAATTAGAAACAAAAATAGAAATTATAAAATCATAAATAGAAAAATTATAAAATATATAAAAAATGTTTGCGTAAAAGTTTCTACTCCGAGAGAGAGAGAAAGAGAGAGATCACTTTTATATAATTATTTTACAAATTAATAAAACGTTTGGGCTATATGTAGGACATATAATATAAAGTGTCTATATGATCCGGATGGCCTAGAAATCGCTCTTGCACTATCTCGCAAAAAGATTAAAAACCACTTAAAAGGGTGAAACGGGAATCAACTTGAAATTAGAGGCAATACTCTAAAGCGTTTAATCGAGATCGAAGCGGAGCACGCGTTAATTAGCAGGATCAACAATTGCCATTGGCACCCGATCACCCAGTGCGAAATCACTTTCGATTTCAATAACGAAAGAGAGCGGCGGCACACATTGTGTTTGCGGAGTTTACGAACTATTGCGACGAGTAGAAATTGCAAATTGAAAAGTTCGATAAGTATATTGTGAAAATTGTTATTGCGGGCGAGGCGAAACGAGACGGGAGTCCTACTTTAAATCAGCCCAGTTTAGCTAGCTCGTAGGAGATCCGATTTTCGCGCGCCACGCTCGAGCAACGGCGCTTCAGACGGATCTGCTGATGTGAAAGTACGCAGTCGATTTTCACGGGCAACTCGATGGGATCCTTATCGTTGCGTGCGCGTGTGCGTATGCACAATACGAGCGCGTGCGCGTTTCGATATGACGCGTTTGCATGTCCATACGGCAGCAGGTGTGCCGACTTAGAACGGACCTAGCCTTCTTTCAGAGGCATCCATTTCGCGATTTGTTGCTTCCTTTTCACGTGGTGCCTTCCTTTCGTTAATAATCTCGAACACGTCGTGCTGATTCTGTTCTCGCGAAACTATGCGCGACAGATATCGAGCCGCGCGGTGGTGGGCGTCGGCTTTACGCTCGTAAACATCGGCGAAAAGCCCATTAAAAATTATTTTTCATTTATCTGCGTTGCTAATTAAATCGAAAATCGCAGGAATGAAAAAGGTATCTCGTTACACAGACTGGATTCAGTCGCGCCCATTCACGCATTCATTCTGACGTTGCAATTTCTGTGCCTCAGGTTTTTTATCCTATCAGATCTCAATCAGAATAACCCGTAATATAAACTGTGTTTCCTGTTAAACTACCAAGCATTAGTTGAAACCGCAATATTGCGCTGTATTTGGGACATCCGATAAAAAATCAAGTTTTTTTATCTCACTATTTACCATCAAATAGCTGATGGCAAATAAAACGGAAAGAGGAGGAAAGAAGTCTGTGAACGCGTTAATATCCATTTTAATTTATTTTATAATTCATAGACTTTATATTTTCCAATTTTTGTATATATTTTAAAATACAATAAAAATTTAAGTGAATGGATTACTAATTCATAAGATAGATCTTTTTAAAATGAAAAAGAAATTTTTTAGATCCTTGTGTAAAAATGATTCTTTAATTTATGAAATTAGGAGGAAGAAAATAGGAAACCTTTTTAAATATGAGATACTTCGAAAGTAGACATCATATATTCGCAAGTGCGAATATAACGTCATGGCAGGTGAATTCGTATAAAGACTATAATTGTGCGTTCCATAACGCCATAGTTAGCCCATTTTCAGTCGAAATTGAGAGAGTGGTTGTTTCAAGAAAGTTGCTCACACTCACCTAACAATTTGCGACAATTCAGGGAATGTTCACGCTGGATCTGAAAATGTGCCAATAATTTCTCCCTAACGATTACCACGGCAAATTGTGTTCTTACGCATCGAAATTGTTAGAATGTCAGCGCGGTGGTACTGTTAGGAATTTAGAAAAATATACGTAACATGGAGAAATGGATTGTCTTGGAAAGCTGGAAATTACCGAGCCCGAGTTTGGAACGTTGTTTACCATATTGTCCGTTAATAAACGGTACCTGCGAAATTTTGTTACGGGCGGCCTGTTTCTAGGAAAACAATTGTTATCCTTCTTCGGCATACACACAAGGCATACGAATCGTTATTATATTCCATAAATGGTTGATACTATCTCTTATGCCGCAGAAAATTCAAGATCAGCCAATGCTTTAATGGGAAACGCTGATTCGTTATTTTAATTTCTAGATTTATGCAAAAATAGTTTTTTGCCGTATGCCATTTTTAGACGAATTTATTTTTCCCTTAAAATTCTCTCTCCTCTATAAACGTTACAGCAAAATGGTTTTTACATTAAATATATCTAATCAGTAAATAAATCAATTACATAAATTAATTAATTACACATTAATTAATTAAGAAATATACAAGATAAAGATGAATTCAATGAATAAAGATATTATATATCTGCATTACACGTATATTGCTTAAAATATGTCCACAATTTCACATGTATGTACATTTGTACGCATTAGTTTGTTGTTGAAAATAACATGATTTTCGCGATTGGACAGCAAATGAATTTATTTTAAGAAAGCATACGAGATACACAAATGCGCGCATGTAGTACATATATGATTTATGCGTCGAGGTGTGAAACAAGAAGGAAAGAAGAAAGGTGGAATTACCGCATCTAATACACTGGGTGCTGCTCGAGTGATTGCATAGACCTCGTTAATTCGAGAACGCATATCCGTTATGTACTCAAAATGCATTGCGTGCATTTATACTTTCGCAATTTTTTCGCGGCGGTCTAAAGTGAACGTTACATACCGCGAATTACTTCTGCCTCGACGGTGGGGCATACTTGCAAGAATAGACTAGTCTAGAGCCACCATATTACGTTGCGATTTTCTCAGTGAGTTATATTTCAAGCAAACTAGTCGCTGCTGGCCCAGTCATGTCAAGATGCGAAATAATTTATTGCTGCAATGATAGTCTTCGAATCAAAGAAATCTGCAAGAAATTCCTGGATCTACTTTTCTAACTAAAATAAAAAAGGAATACTTCCGTTAGCACACAAATTTATACTAGACTAATGATTTACTACTATATATCATATATTGTCAAACTACATATCTGAAAATTTTTTCAACATTTTGTTTTTTTCTTTAATATATATAAATTAATACGTTAAATTCTTTTATAATTAGATAGAAAAACGTGCCAAGTTTTACATATATACAATGTGTATATTTATTAAAGAAATATAATGAAAGGAAATAATATATGTATATGTGTGTGCGTGCGTGCGTGCGTGCGTGTGTGTGTGTGTGTGTGTGTGTGTGTGTGTGTGTGTGTGTGTGTGTGTGTGTGTGTGTGTGTGTGTGTGTGTGTGTGTGTGTGTGT
>JAJVSH010000078.1:431170-441946 GCA_021460005.1 Tetramorium alpestre | reverse complement strand
GTGTGTGTGTGTGTGTGTGTGTGTGTGTGCCTTTTTTAAATATAAAAATTTTATTTTTGAAAAGCGCACATTGTTATTATATATAAAAAACCGTAAAAAGTTTTAAATTATTTATAAAAAATCTAAATTGACAATTTAATGATTTTAATGTGACTTAAAATATTTATAATAATTTTTCTATTATTACGTAAAAAAAATTTATGCATCAATGTTCTCAAATTTATTGATAAGAATTCTATATATATATATAAATATATAATACTTTTATAATTAATCATGATAAAGAAAGCCGTTCAATAATATAAATGACTACTTGAAAATAATTGAATAATAGAATTGCAGGCAATATCTTAATAAAATGGAATTTGGAAAATTGTACATGAAAAGTCTTCACTGCTTGCAGAGTGCCTGCGATCTTATAAACAATAATGTACGATTAGATAAAGAACGCCTGAGCATCAGGCGGTCAGAGCTTGCGTTCCTCATCATGTTCGCCGTTTCTCGACGGTGCTGGCCTCTCAAACAGCCCATATATACCCGTATTCACTGTTCCACTCCCCTCTAGCGACTCGACTAATCACAACCGATGCCGTTATTTCAGTCCCTACCACGAAGGCCACGGCCGTATCTACTGGCAGAAGTGGGGAACCACGTGGAAGCATTGACACACTGACCTTGATACGTGCCGGGCGCCGAGGGGGAACTCGGTAGACCAATCACAGCTACGATCCGCTTTCCTACCTTGCTCTCGACACAGTAACCTCGTTTCCTTCCTCTTCCTAGTTCCCCACCTTGATCCGGTCTTTCTCCGCTTCTCCCACCTGCGTAACATCATTCTATCTCTCCTCCGTCCGTGAACTTCCATCTAGGTCATTAGCCTTCTCGTCTGACCGACTGAATAACCTGCTTACGGCTACGTATTTGTATGTGTACGCGTATACAGCTCTCTTTTTCGATATTTATTTAATTATTTACAAATTGTAAAATCCTTGCGCAAATAATCCTTATTATATATCCGATGTCGATAAGACATGCGTATTTAGGTCGAGCACTATTAAGATATGACATATACATCCGAGCTCGGCAATTTTCCAATCGTCGCAATGATACGACATTTTTTTGGACAGTTCGTCAGTGTCATGGTGATACCACGTCTCCTATCTCCCATCTCACAATGATCAAGACAGAATTTTATAAAAAGACGATTTATTTTATTTTTTGAAGCAAACATATGCAGACACACAGTAAATAAATAAATAAATAAACGGATGGCAAGGGGGACATTTTACGGAATGTCGTGGTACGGATAATGTTCGCCATTGTATTCCGGTGCCCAGCCTCTGTAAGGTTGATTGACTTCTTCTTCTGACCTGTGCCAGTGATCGTGATGAATTTCGTGCGGTCTTACTACTCCGTAGGAGACCCTTGGCGGCGGCGGTGGTGTAACAAGGGCCTTCAAGGCTATCGCGCCGGAAATCAAGAGGGACATAAGACCTGCGCCCAAGCCATTCATACCTATCAGGGCGATCAGGCTAATTACGATAGGCAGAACGATTATTGCTTTCAGCTTCAGCAGAATCAGGAGCGGCATGATCATCCTCTTCAATTTTGTACGCGCTATAAACAAAATATACGGTATTTTATAAATAATGATATCGAGTTTATAAATAATGATTTTTTGAAAACGTTTAGTTATAATATAAGTACGTGTATTCTCTAGTTCTCAACAATTATAACACAAAAAGAAGATATAAAAAGAATAGTGTTCAAATATTCGAATTAAAATAGTTAACGAGTTGTATTACATATGTACAGTTAAAATATCGAATTAAAATAGTACGAGTTGTATTACATATGTACAGAGTTCGTAATACGACATATACAATACATATAAGATTCGCGTTAGCTACAATAGGAATGTAGGGCACAATTAATACATAAAGATGATATCAATAATCGCAGAAGACTCGGATGATCGAGGATTTCTAAAAGACTATAACGGACGTGTATCATCCAGTCTACTTTCTTCGACACGCGACACTCTCGTTCAAGGTCCCTCTTCGACGTCTTCTCGCGGTAGCCGTCCCAGAAACCCGGAATCCCACCAGATCTACCAAACGGCGACCCACTTCGGTGCACTCCCACCTCCGGCATTTGTTTTCGCGAATATGGTAGAAGTGGAACGCGTCGCTTTGTAGCTTTCTACGTACGAATCCTTCATTCCGGTCGCTCTCACCTCTCTCAGTAAACATACATTATGCGTATTCGAATTTTTCAATATTTTCAGAATCGCGTGAAAAAAAAATATTTTAGACATTGTAAATACACGAATGAAAAAATTCGAATGAGAAAATTTATGAATATGAGAGAACTATGATGGGTACTAAAGAGGGAGGCATAGAGGATGCGTGAATGGTATTTCGGCCACCATCGAATTGAAAAGAAAGATACAAGTTACACTTTCCAGCCAATGAATTCTGAGATTCGTGAGCTACTTAAACCCCATTGGCGAGACTTTAGAAAGGTGAGGCACTATAAGATTGCGCCCACTGAATGATGTATTCATACCAGATCGAAACGCTAGAGAAGAACAAGAAGCCTTTGTTAGATCCTAGTATCTAACATAAGTCTGACGAGAAACTAATAAGAAGTTTAAACTTAATGTTCAAAAACTTGGTCGCAAAAAAAGAAAAATACAAATTTAATATGTATAAGATGAAGTAAGATTAATCTACAAATCAGTTAGGCATAAAAAATATATCAAAAACATATTTATCAAGTAATATAAATGTTAGAAAAAAAACAGTATTTAACATATTCACACTGATTTATAGAAAAATACAGCGTTCATATAATATTGAGCGAGATTAATATAGATTTAATTCTATGGAGTTAGTAGATTAAAATACTTGTTTAGGTATTTATTTAAAAGTATGCTTCGAAAATTTTGAAATATTTTTCGAAGGATAGAAACAGTAATACCTACTGCAAGCAGATATTATTCATTATAACATTTTAGAGTGAAAATTGTAACATTCAAGTTTACATCTCGAAGAAAAATTATTATTTTTTTAAACTTATTAAAACTGTTTTAAAATTGCAATCTGTATAAATTTTATTATTAAAGACAAGTACCTCAAATGGCGTTATTATTACCAGTATTCCCCGAATTATCTCAATTACACGCTTACGCAAAATTCACAAAATTTTAAAGGTGTAAACTTCTGTTACTTTTAATTTACAAAATTGACAGTATTGTTCTATTTATTAAATACAATCAGTTTCGTTTTTTTACTTAAATTTCAATTTATAATAAATTTTTCGTAATGCATCTGTTTACCTTCGGACGTTCCACGTGCCAAGCTTCTGAGGTCTATATCGATGCTTCTCTGACCGAGAGCGCGTGCGAACAAACCAGCGGTTGAAGCGTCGTTCGGGAAATTAATTTGTACTTTTCGAGTTCTCAGGAATTTTTCGATCCTGCTGACGAGCGGATCCGCGCTTCCTTCCAATGGTTCCCCGTCTTCCGTAACCTTCTCCAGGATTACCATATCGCCATAAATGTCGATGATGTCCTTTCTGTTGATTTCGTCCATCGCTCTCGCGAGCTTCCCTTCTAGATGCTCCAAACTGTTTCCATCTTCCTGGCTTGGATGGCCTATCACCAATGTGAACAGGTGCAACGCTAAGAAGACGATTACTTTGGTCTTCATTGTTACGAAGTGCTATATGCGTGCCTTCGAAGAAGCGTTTTTGACTGTTTGCCCCCAGAACCATTTTTCTTTTATACGAATCATGATCGACTAGTGGTGGGGCCATTCTGAACCATTTGGCAAGCAACGTGCAAGGGCAGTAGTGTCAAGAATTTTAATTTCGCCGACGCTCCGAAGAGCTAACTTGAACATGCAATGCACAAGAATCGCGTGACGTAGAATACGCCGGCACAAGCAAATTTTCCTTTTACTTTCGGAATTTTACTATCGAACCTAGAAAATTTCTTAACTCTTAATCTTCTTCTTAATCTTTTAAATCTTTCAGGCAAGAATCTTTCCCAACTGAGAATTAAATAATTGTAAAACTTTTAAAGTAGTAATAAAAGTTTTTGTAATAAATAAAATTGAATTTTGAAAATATCATATTTTATCGTTTAATTATTCTTCTTTTAGCACATACTTTTTTATATAAATTTTAACACTTTTATTTTAATGCTTTTTTTGTATAAATTTATAATTTATTGCAGAAAAGAAATCTGTTTCATTGAAGAAATTTCTAATTTATTTGCATGCACCTACGGTTTATTTACATTACATATACATACAATGGTCTGTAAGGTTGGCGGTAACCAATTATCATCTCCTATGTTTACGATCAGCATACATCATCAACGCACGCAGTCTGGTGAAAATTAGATTTCCGTGTCTCTTGGCGACACGGTGTGGTATGTAAAACTTGTGTCCCAAATCATGCAGTCGGAAGTTACTCGAACAAGAGAAATGGGACGAGCGGACAGAAGTAGCGGCCAAGACGAAAGAAAGACCGAAGAAAACAGAAGTGGGAGTGTAAATGACCTGCAGGTATGCCGATTGGAGCTCATATACGATTGGAATCGGATATGAGCTCGGCCCGGCTACAATTGCACGCCGAAAGCTGTCAATATTTCGCGCTAGCAGAAACTAATCACGTACGAGGTTTTCTATGTGCACCGTGCTGCATCGAATCTTGCTGTGACGATAATTTCTCCAAATTAGAAATTTAATAGTGATTTGTATTTAGCAGGAGTGGAAAAAAAAGAATTTACCACAAATATTTCTTTGAAATACACTTTTATGAATAATTTATTAAGTACAAACAATTTTTTCATTTAACACATACAATTAAAATTAATAATTTATTTAGCTGATAAATTACACAAAGTACATATATAAATACTATAATCTAGCAGTCGTAGGTGGGTCCAATGGCCTCGAGGAGGTTTTTTGGCTCCGAGGGATATGGCTTTCGGATATTTCCAAGTCTTTCCATGGCAGCTAACACGAGAAGAGTAAAAATTCTTGTTTAATCGGTACCGTTGGCACCCGGTGCGTGCGCGGAATATGCCAAATCGTGGGCGTCAACTTTCGAGTCAGCCGTATCGAAGCTTCTATATCCTTGGTGCTGTAATCCTGCAGGGGCCGCACCAGCCCAACTTCCAGCGGCGCCATTGTCATACCAAACAGGCGCGGGATTCTTATTGAAGAAACCACCCACATTGTTACTGCCAAAAAGCTTCTGGAATGCCATGATGCCGGCAACGATCAAGGCGATCTTGCCAAAGAATAAAGCCTTCAAAGCCAGCAGAGCTAAGCCGCCAAGCAAGATTGGTACCAACGCGAAAACCTTGAGACCGACTGCGGCGATCAACGGCAGAGCCATTTTCTTGATCTTGGCACGTCCTAATTATTAGAAAAAAAAATAATGTAATTGATATTAGATTAAGATTAAGAGACAGTTAAATTAATATTAATTCTATTTATACATTTGAAAGATATTCGAAGATCGGAAGAAAATCGGATATAAATTATATTTAGAAAAAGGCATGCTTAATTAGAAATATTATATTCTAATTCTAATAATAGAATTACAATCCGCTGGAACTTTTTAAATCACATTTGAGAAGGAAAGCGAATCATTTTTTTTCTCGAAGAACGAGTTTATCCGGAACTGGCCTGACGTCGTACATATAGATATCACGAAGGTGAAAGGCATGCTGAGACGCTTATTCGTTTATACTCATGACGTCGCGAATTCGTAACGTTGATCGAATAGACATAATCAAGGAAAGGTGAACGATTGCGTAATCTAAATACTTAGGCAAAAGAAATAAGATTTACCTTCGATTAGGGCACGAGAGACTGAACCTTCGGACATGCTGAGTTTCAAACTATGACTCTTCATAAAAGAGACAGCTGAATCGTATAGCATGTTGAAAAGTTTTATCATTCTGTCAGAACTCTCCCGTGGTAATTCATTCATGATCTCTTCTTCGTTATTTAAACTCTTGCCAATGCGTTCCACTATAACAGTCAATTTTTTTTACATCAAAAGAATGATCATCAATTATTATCATTATTATTATTTCTTTTACATTATTCATAAAAATTGATGAAAAATGCCAATTGTCCACTGTCGCATATTTGTTCTCACGGATATTATAAGAATATAATTTTAATAAGTATATTTTTAGAAACAGATATAAGCAAGTTTTTTAAAACTAATGTATTTCAATATTTTTCTTCAATATTTTTTTGTATTTGTACTGTATTAATATTAATTTATAATATGTAATATTTTTCTTGTATTTTATATTATACTAATAATTTTATAGTAGTAAAATGTAATGTTTAAAATTAATATTATAGCATGATATGATTAAAATTTTAGAATAATATATATGTAATAAGAACTTACTCGGGGTGTCTCGTACGAAAGTCACACCATCAAAGATCTTGATGTCGCTCGATCGAGCCGCTCTAGTGAGAACATTGACAGTCTTCACTAAGATGCAGCTGACGAAGTCATTGTCGTGCTCCAAACAGTTTAGATTCTGAGAAGGCTCCTCGGAAATTTTCGTAGGTCCTGCTGCGGTATATGCAGCAAGAAGTACCAGTGCCAGGAATTTGTACATCTTCCTCGTATAATCACTCGTCAAGTTGTCACGGAACGAAACACCGAGAGGCAGTGGCCGGAGACGGAGCAAACTACTCTCCGGAAAATTTTCGGTACAAAGTGTGACCTGGCCCTGCGGCGCTTGAATCTTTATAGGTGTGCACCATGTAGGACCCACCTCAGTATCCCCACTCTGGATGACGACGACGTGTATGACGACAAGGAACGATGAGACGAACGACTCATCATTGTGCGTAAATGCCAGCCACCTCTCCAGAAAACTTTCTTCGATAATTTTTAAACAAACGAACGACTGTGGAGAGACGCGTCACCGCTTGGGCGGACCTAGAAGTCGCTCTCCCTAACGTCACCGAGAGAATTTTACGTTTACCGCAGCAACCATTCGGAATTTGGGTCAATAGGGAAGATAACACTTATTATAGATTCAGGGATTATATAGAGAACCTTTGAAGTTATTATATTGAAGGTATCTTTCGTAACACCGTCTTTATCAAACGTTGAACATAACATCTTGTAATTTAGTCTATTAAAAGTAAATACTTTTTATTGGCTTTTTAAGACACTTTCTTCTCTTCTCATCTGTAAGATTAATAACATTTTGACGTATACGGTACTTTCTGTTTATTTTTCACGCAGCACTTCAACGGATTGTTTAGAAAACCGACAACAACGGGATGACGAACGTGCATTTCGCACCTCGCTGCCATTCACAGTTGCACATGCTTCGCGGTCGCGGATATATATGCTTTTCTTACGAATAGCGTGTGCGTGTGCATTTAGGTGACGCTAAATATGAACAATTCCCAGTAGTAATTTTCTTTCGGATTGTGAATAAAGCAGGCACATACATATATACATAGAATATACAACTTTTAATTATGTTGAAAAAAATTAAAAACATTACATAAATAAACAATATTTGAAATCTGCATTATTGATGTTGATTTTACAACATATTAGTTTAGCTTTAAATATATTTTTTGGGAATCATTCAAGCGTGATAGCCTAGCTTCCTATATGAAATGAACCGATGCATTCTCCTACAAGCACGTGCACCAAGCTGCTTACCTTGACCCAGTCACGCGTTCATCGGTAATACGTGAACTATAGATTACGTCTCCGACAGGTTTTCTGATATAACTTAAATTAATAAAATTTTTTATCTCTTTTGTTATTACTTGCATATTTACTCGATTATTACTTATGCTGTCGTATTGTAAAATGTGATTATCATGTTAAAATTATTATGTTAAAAATATTATGTTAAAAATAAAAGATATTGTGACTGAACTCTTATTTTCAAGAAAATTGACACTTGGACTTAACAATTTTAATATCATATGTCGATTTTATTAAATTCGCATTTAAAAAGATATACACTGGATTATACATGAGAGAAATTGATGCAATAATGATGAAACGATAAATGAAAGGCATTCTCAACGTTACGACCATTTGGGAAGGTAAAAAATAACTTATTCACAGGAGGTATTCCATTGTGTTCCACACGAATCTTAAATATTCTTCTTTAAATATTTAACAGGTACTTTGTCATTTTTGTTTAACGGTATTCGACCTGGAAGGAATGAAGACAATTTCGCGATTAATTTTCTGGGTTATGAATACGGTTACTTTTTTCTAAGAATATGATATTTCGAAGAAATTCACATGACAATTCTTATCTATGACAAACTCATCAGTATTTAAAAAATGTATTTTCTTTTTAAGAAGTGAAAAACTCTAATAATTCAATTTATTCGAACAGTATAAAAAATCATTAATTCATACGAGTATATATTTGTTCGATCATACCCAACAATTACCTACATGCATTATTTGATATATGCATATAAAACTTTATATTTATAGTATTATTATTTATTGTTATAAAAATGATACTATCTTATATGATATTCATATTATAAAAATAAACTATGATGAATCATAAGAGCCCTTTAAGAAAGTCTCTGACTGCACTGGACTTAGAGAATCGAAGGTCGATGACTTATATTCGGGTCAGTCTTATCTTTATTTTTTTCCGTCTTATTCTTCACAACATTCCTTTTCTCGCTTTCTCTTGATCATTTGTTAATTAATCGTATTAATATCGTTATCCTTATTTTGGATAATTTAAAAAATGTTACATTTTACAATAATAAAATTCCTTTTCTATTAGCTACAATATTTTATTTTCACATGTTAATAATGAGATTTATACTTTGATTATACAGAATTATATAAATATGTTATAATTATAACAAAAAATTTTTTATTGAAAATATATTTATTTACATAACTGAATAATTTAACTTCAACAGTTACGAAGAGAGACATGGATACACTATCTACAAACTAGTTCCTCACGGAATCAAGGAACTTTCTCTCTTTCTTACATCACACTAGTGAAATGAGTTAAGATACGTTAAGATTACACATCTTCGAAAAGGATTTTGTTAGCGACTTTGAAATGGTAAAAGAAACCCAGAGCTATTATTGAGATGTAATAAATTAACTATAAGTGAATTGTATATGTATTTTACTAAATGTATGTTTCCGTTTGCGAATTTCATAGTTTTTGGTAACTTTCACCACTAGGTCAACAATCACTTATCATATTTAACACGATTAACCCGAACAGTTAACGCATCTCCATTAAAAAATTCTTCATTGATGTTAATATAGCAATAAGAGAGGAATTTTTACAGTTTTAGATATACATATACAACAACGCTTCGATTATACTTCTTTTGAATTTATTGTATTTACAATGCTTGATCTTAATGTAATCTTATCATAACAGACACTTAAATAAATATACATAGGCTGAATAATAATTAATTAAAACTATTATAAATAAATATATGTCATTCTTAATTTTACGTATAATGCCAATTCTTTTTAGAATTGTTTAAAATTAAAGTAAAAATTGTATTTTTTCCTACAAGTACATTATATAAGAAAAATCGAGGAACAAATGAAGAATTTTATTGTCCGTTAATAATCTGATAATTCTTTTCACTTCTTTCTACGTCGTTCTTTGTAAAATCGATAAGGTTCGAATTCTTGCACGTCGTCAACGAAATATACATCCTGTCGTCTGTACTTGTTGACTGATTCATAGCTGCTTTCTTTTTGGGCAACCTTTTTTAATCCAACTATAGCTGCCAGGATCAAACTCATCAAACTCAGCACAACAGCTTTTCCACTTAGAACAGCTAATGCCTTTAACGTGATGGGCAATAGAATCGATTTTATCAGCAAAAATCCAATAAGCAAAGGCAAAACATACTTGTTTAGTTTTTTCCATTTCTTATCTTTACGCCCTGCAATTAATAAGAAAGGAGATATTTAATAAATGCGGACAGATGTAATAACAAATATACAAACATTACACGCTTGAAATTTACGCGTATCTTTCATACTTTATGTAAAAATGCGGTTAATAAAAAAATAAACATATCATTTATATCCCCCACTCGATACATCCTTGATATATCCTATATACTACATTGCTCGCAACGTTCTACTAATCGTTATATACATGCTGACTTTAAAAAGTTATATTATATTATAAAAGTATCTTGCTCCCTCTCGAAAACCAGGATGTGCATACCGAGCTTCATCGAAGTATACCTTCCTTATTAGGTACGATCGTCACGGAAGTTAATAAAGATGAACTAGAGTAGAAAGCACTTATGTTTTTGTACCGAGAGGCACCGCGCGTCCGTAAACCCAAAAGTATCATAACGTAATGGACAACATGTGTAATTACACGCTCCTTTAACAGCATTTGATTAATACGCGGTCTCATAATTCCATTTCACAGCAAATTATTTTCAAATCTTTGATCACTAACTTGAAACACCGCACTAGATTTGCCGTCTCGTTATCTCGCAATTCCCTTACAAGTATATTTGATGATGTATTATTTGTAAAATTTCTTACAAGAGGTACATAATTGTTAAAAAAAACTTGTAGTAGTTATCGAGAAAAAGAAATGTTTACCAATATCCAAAAACATTATTAAATAGCCATACATTTTGCAGTAATTGGATTTTTTAAATTGACAATTAAAAATATAGTTATATTATAAATTTAGTAGTTTATAAT
>JAJVSH010000078.1:384679-431050 GCA_021460005.1 Tetramorium alpestre | reverse complement strand
AAAAAAAAAGGGACAAAAGGAATCTAGATGCTGGAAAGATGTTACTGCTGTACATGCTTCTCTTTCTACCTGTATTCGTCGCGGCACAGGGATCGCAATCAATGAAGACATCGGATCGAGAGATGCTGCGGAACGACTCTAGAGGATCTTTAGACCGGTGGATTGGTGAAAGCTTTTTGAACACCATTGATACATTTTTTCCTATTTCGAAATCATGTGACGATGTAGAAGGTACTGATAATATTTCATTATTTGTGGTTGAATGTGCTTCAAGAAAATTTTATCCATTTTCAAATCTTGCATGTTTTTGGTGTTTAATGGAAAAAAAGAGTTTATATTTGATTTTATTCTATTCTCTTATTAGATAATTATTGGCAAATATTTAATAATATTATGGATTTTTAAAAAATTACAGTTTTTCAATCATTTTTATAAAGTTTATTATAGATATTATATAATGTATAATTCTTGTATTATAATAATATATTAATAAGATGTGTCGGGGAAAAATATAAATATTACTTTGAAGAAAAAATATTATTATTATTAAAATATTATTATTATTATTATTATCTTTATTATTAAAAATATTAATTAATATTTTTAATAATAAAGATAATAATAATAATAATAATATTTTAATAATAATAATATTTTTTCTTCAAAGTAATATTTATATTTTTCCCCGACACATCTTATTAATATATTATTATAATACAAGAATTATACATTATATAATATCTATAATAAACTTTATAAAAATGATTGAAAAACTGTAATTTTTTAAAAATCCATAATATTATTAAATATTTGCCAATAATTATCTAATAAGAGAATAGAATAAAATCAAATATAAACTCTTTTTTTCCATTAAACACCAAAAACATGCAAGATTTGAAAATGGATAAAATTTTCTTGAAGCACATTCAACCACAAATAATGAAATATTATCAGTACCTTCTACATCGTCACATGATTTCGAAATAGGAAAAAATGTATCAATGGTGTTCAAAAAGCTTTCACCAATCCACCGGTCTAAAGATCCTCTAGAGTCGTTCCGCAGCATCTCTCGATCCGATGTCTTCATTGATTGCGATCCCTGTGCCGCGACGAATACAGGTAGAAAGAGAAGCATGTACAGCAGTAACATCTTTCCAGCATCTAGATTCCTTTTGTCCCTTTTTTTTTAATACTTTTCTACAACACACTCTATGATCACGTTTTATCTCGAAAAGTCGGCTTGTTTTGCGATCGCGACTGACCTCTTCGCGAATGTTAACTGACATTCGGGCTAAACCGGGCCATTAGTTTATATAGTGGGACCGCGAAAAGCTCAGAGGAGGAGACTGCTCATCTAACTTGGTACTGATGCGTGACGAAGGATCCAACGTCCACTCCCGTACCTCCCGAGCTAGTCTACCTCGATCATTGGACGCTGTTCACATCGACCACTCTCGAGAACGAAGAATCTTCCCCGGAATATTTCGACCGGGGTAAGTAGATCATTCTCTCCGTCAAACATCTTCATCATTGTTGTCCTTTGTCATGAGAGTGTACGGCCTCTATTATCAATTCAGTTCCTTTTACACTCGAATAGTTGGCACGAAGATGAGCTTCAGCGAGCTGCCACGACCTATGGCCTGTTTATATTGAGAAAAGTAAACCAGAAGTAATGCAAATTAAACCGTTTCAAAAGCGAATCTGCAATTAAAGAGAATCAGTAGCGTTTCGATTGTTAATAACGAAAACAATCAGTATTTAATTAAATTAAAACTAACTACTTTTGTATAATAAAATTTTGTAAATATTACGTTATGTAAAGAAACTAAAATGATATTAATAAAGTAATGCTAATATAATATTGTTAAAAATTAATTAATTAATATTGACAAATTTTGACAAATTATTAGAAAATGATATCATATCTCTATTATTACGATGTAAAATTTATTATTAATCAATAATCGCAGAAGAAAGTGTATTTCTTAGAAATCGACTTTTCAAGTAGTAGGTAAAGACTGCAAAAAAAGACTTGTTTCCATGCTCATCGTCAAGCAACGTATTTTCTTTCAATGTCACAAAAAAATGATGTTATACGCTTGAGCACGATGGATAAACGTCGGAAAAGTAGTAAAGAGTAACAAGTTTTCATTGATTTAGATATTGACGTCACATTATCGAAATCATATTTTTAGAAATTACTGTTAAATTAGAGTAATACTGTTCCTGACATTTTTCGTTACATGCGAAAAAGTATTATAGGTAATAAATTAACATTAAGCCTATTTTTAAACTGTAGAGACATACCTTTTTACCCAAAAAGCAACTTTTGGAGACTTTTATGGGTATTTGAATTTATAGCTCAGTACCTTTTATTATTTTATACCGTTATATGTACTTATATTAACGTTATTATACGTTAATTTACTTTACGAACAAAGCTGTTATATCGCTAATGACAGATTCCTTCTTTCGTGAGTGCCTGTTATTTGTCAAAATTAGGACATTACTATGACGAGCACAACAGTAATAACAGTAATATTAGTTCCACGTGAGTAAGTTTACGGATGATATTCATTATGTTCATAAAACTAGTACAATAATCACATAATATTGTTTGTTAATGAATTTTTTTATTTATTGTAAAGACAATTGCCGCTTTCTAATATCTCAAGAACGTAATAATTGGTAATTGAACAATATCATTTGAACACTTATAACAATAATAACTCTAATAATAATATATAAGTATGGTTGTATTTTATTAATAAAAAAATTTAGCGGTGATTATTAGACTTTATTATAGAGAGATTATACTTGTGTTTATACTTGTATAAAAAAATAACAACAATGATTTAATCGACGTAACCGAACAGAATTAACATTGTCTTTTTCATTTCATTTCCTGATATTTCCTCTATTCCTAATGATCATTGTCATTTGGGACTCGAGTTTGTAAAAAAAAAAAATTATTCTTACTTCCTCTTTCCAAGAATACACCTAGATGACACATAAATAAAACTACTGTTCCGATATGTGGGTTGCCGGCTTTATACGCGAGGGACTTGAGTAATATGCTACTATAATCTATCTTCAAATAGCCAGTCTGACAATTTCAACAGCGACAAACATTATAATGCTTGAGCAATATCTTTTATTAGCGAATTAGAAACGATACATTGAAAAAGACAATTTTGATATACCAGTGCGTAATCAGTGCGTGTAGGTTGCCTGCGATAGTAAATATACAGGTTTATTACTCGTGAAACTGGCTCGATGCAACATCCGAGAATGAAGAAAGTACATGGAGAGAGTATATACGTGATAATGACTGTTGAGCATTAGTTTGTCCGATGCGGTGCATGTGACTCGTGATTTTCAGAGCAGATAAGAACCTGATGATTGCTGGAAACAGTCAAGCTATTAATCATCCAATAAAAATGGAATTTCGCGCGGCATAACGCTTTGTCTCATCAATCTCGTGCGCGGGCATCCGACACACGTTTTGAATGCTTTGTCTTAATTATGCAAAGTTAATAATTTCACGCATATTTTTCCGCAATTTAATAAGTATTAAGCGCATTAATATTTAATCTACTCTGCAGTTGCTAAGTAAAATATAAATTTACTTTATCATTAAAATTCAATCTCGCCTACAATTTGTCACATTACTTTCTTATTCGGTAAATAATGCTATTAACGTCTCCGTTTCATTTGAAACACAATGTTGTGTACTAACTTTAGAAACAAAATACTTCTCTGACCTTTGAGTTCTGTCATTGAAGAAAGAACAAGAAAGCAAAAGAGGATCTGTTAAGTCGGTTAAGTAACACCGACGTCCTTATTATGTCAAGATTCTATCTTTGTACTATCCAGATGGAAAGTATAACTTCAAGAGTAGTATTTATAAATATTTTCGAACCCATATACCTACATACGCAAATTGGTATACTAAACGCAGCAAGAAGAAAATATTATCAGGTTGTAAGGATCATTTAAAGCTGCTGTGGGTTATTAGCAACCCGCATGTCTGCTGGGCGTAACTAAAAAAAAAAAATTCTCGTCAAGATCATCTACGATCGGTCAATCTTTTCACATAGATTTCTACGCGTATACACGCAGATTTCTAATTTCTTATCCTACAGGCAAATCAGATGCTCATTTACGTCGTTGGTTACAGCAATGTGCAGTATTCTATTGTGCACTTAACCGGAACCATGCTTCAGATAGTTCAGATAAATATGCAGCAGATTGTGAGATGTAGTGCAGTTTGCGGTGCTCTGTTATGAGCGCAAGATGATGCTCTGACGGAAAGGACAATCGATAATCTGAGTGGCGTAACAGAATTGAAAAGCGAGTGGGAAGGAGTGAAGTGAAACACAGTAATACTTTTCCCAGATCTACCGGATACCATTTCAATCACAATATACGAGGCTGAACTAACTAAAAATAACAGCAGTTTATCTTAATTTACAAACCGGATTATCTGGTAGTGAAAACATCAAACAGAGTCGGTACATCATTTGTGGCCACTTTAAAGGTTTTCAAAGATATAATCGCGTTTTAATTAAATTCTTTCCGTTATCTAATAACTTTAATCACTTTAATATATTCTTAAGAATCTTTTAGATAATAAATTCAAAAATGGCAAGCAAATAAATTTAATAAATTTAAATAAATAAATAGATGTTTTAAAAATAAGAATTATGTTCCAATTTCACCGTTTTTGGCCAGTATTTAGATTTGTCACAAAACCAATTATACGTACACGCATTCATCAAGTAAGTGTGATCAGCAGAAATACTGTAAAAACAAAATTCATCTACTACAAAGGTTTAACAAGAAACATAAACTAAATAATTCGAAAATTGTCGAAGTGGCCAGAAATGAAGCAGTGGCCACAAATGGTGCACTGATCCTAAATTTTGTATTCTTCAATTAATTTTAAAATAAGCTTCATTCAAACGAAAGTTAATTGCTCTTTAAAATATTCAAAATGCATTACTTAATGCAACTAAGATCAATCACGAGATTATCAAATAACGCATCGTACTAACTAACTGATAAGCGTGAAATGTCTTTTTAACGAGTTATCTAGCATATAACAGCGTAAAAAAATCTCTTAATACAAATATACATATCAGCATTTGATCAGAGAGATTCGAAAATTGGATCAACATTTATTTTAATTGATTTTCCTCGAGATAGGAAGAGTCGAGGTAGATGAAATTACGGCTCGATTTTGTACGACGATTCGAGATGCGAAGCGTTACCAACACGACGACTATTCATCGGTTCTCTTCGGCCCGGATGTCTGCGTGGCGTAACTGAAAAAGAATCGCGCATTCATCACAAAAGGACGTCAACGCCAACGTGTTCTGCCATTTCCGCCCCTATAACGCGCGCACATATTCGCGCCAAAGGCCTCCACTCCTTCTCTCTTGCGCGACGAGAGCACCCGCAGGAGCAGCCTTCTTATCTGCAACCGCCGCGTCCGTGCGTCGTATATACCGTTCCGCGATATAACGTGACACATATATCGGTACTGACAATTTGGATCATAGTGTTTACCGCGAGCGTATATATCGCTAGCTCGCCGGTCGGAGCTCATTTTACACGGACTGCCGATTTTCTCGGCAACTGAAGCGTGCACGGCGTGGTATCCGCGCGGCGTCCGGCCAGTTTGTCGTCGAGCGGCGGATCAACGGCGGATCGGTTAGTTCTCAGTCGATCGTTGCACCGTTCATTCCTTCTTCCTTCACCACACTCATTCCTAGTTGATTTCCTGTATGTCGTTTCCGTAGATAACGACTCTAAAATATTAGATACGGAACAGGACGAGCGTAACAAAAGGTGGACGCGCGTCACGGAAGAGGCATGTCGTGACGGCCATAGCGCTCTCGTGATCCATCTGCCGATCCTGGAAAAAAAGAGACAGTGTTCTTCCATCATCCGGATGTTTTTGCGATTCGAAGGAAACGTTCGTTGGATACTCCGTGACCTGGGAAAACTGTCAGTGCGCGATGACGTCTTGACGTTAATGAAATAAGGGGGTGAGAAAGAGTGAAATTGTAGACGAAGCACCACGTGCCAGTGGATTTCCGGCGAGAACCCGTTCTTCATGAGCGCGAGGAAAGATGCTATCGAGAGTTAACTTGGTCGCGATTCTGCTGACCTTGAATTGCGTTAGCCGCGCGACTGAGCATTCGAAATCGGCGCTAGAGAAATGGCACGAGGAGGACAGAACTGTCACTTCCGGCAACAAGGTCCTCAGGTACACGTATGATAATGTCACGTCCGACAGTCCCATTTCTTCGGTCAATCCTAGGGACAAGGTAGCCAAGATCCATCGTTCGATTGATGAAGACCTCTACGATGCATATTCCAAGATTGAAATGGAGGCACGAGGTAAATCAAAAGCGGCATTATAATATTTAATTTATGTGTTTTCAAAAGTGTTTTCATTTCGTAATACAAACGTTATAAAGCATTGGTGCAAAAAGATAATAGCAAGTAATATATTTGAATTGTCGTTTTGATGAAGCTTGATTAACGATACCGTTGTATAACGGTCTTTCTTTAATACTATAATGACTGTTATTATCGAAATAAAATATATTCGATATTTATTTTGATACTTGAAGAGTTTTATGTTGTTTATTACTAAAAATATTAAGAAATAATGTCGGTGAGCTTAATGTTAATTTCTCGATTGTGATAAATTAAAAATATATCAAAAGTTTTAATCATATTACTATTCGGTAACTCACGTTGTGCTGATTATGTATTTCTTGTAATATATGTGAAATTATTTTCATACATAAGATTATGTAATTCATAAAGTGAATTCTTAAATAACAGCGTTAAGTAATTCATGTTTCCATTATTTAACAAGTTTATGTTACCAAAAATATATTCAAGGTTTTAATCCTATTGTTCGTGATAATTTTCAGATGAAGCACGGCGTAAGAAACGGAAGGTTGGTCGTACTATGCTGGCGTTGCTGATGGCGTACAAGCTCAAATTTATTGCTTTGATACCAACGATACTCGGAGGTTTGATTCTTCTCAAGGGAACGACATTACTTGCGGGATTCTTCTTTGCCTTATTTGCCGCTGTTCTTGGACTAAAAATACACTGACGACGAAATCGGGCAGGATCTATGGGAGGAGTGCACCAAGAATACGCTAAGAAGTGAGAATGACATACGACTTTATTTCGTAATAATTTACAATCAGGTTAAACTTGTATAACTAATCGCCGTTATCTTTGAGAAAGTATTGAACGCCTGTGTGCACAAAGTAACACTTAAGGCCGAATTTATAATCGCTTCTCGGAGTCAAACGTATACGTCTCGTATACATCTCGTAGAATGCGTCGCATCGTCAAGTGTATACTTCTAAACACATTAAGTCAAATTATTTTTTTTTAGTATGTCATAGAGACCACAAGAGTGAAAAATGTTGCGCGGAACCAATCCGCATGGTTACGATCATTACGAAATAAATGTTACGTTTCTTAAAATGTAATATATCTATATGAGTTAATCATCATAATAAATGTTGACAGATGATGGAATTAGTATTTCTTATTCGCTACATTTTAATACTCAAGTGTTTTAGTCGTTACGCTTACTCTCTACTGAACACACAATTTTAGTAAACATTGAAACAGATACTCGCATAAGTACTTGTCGCAAGCTACACATTCCGAACTCTCTCTCTCTCTTTCTACGGTTATTTTATAAATCTAAAATAAATATGTACGTTGCCGCCTATCTTGATGCGGTACTATAAATAAATAAATATAAGTATCGCAAGTATACTGAGAAACGACTGCAAATTCGGCTAATCAAAGAATGAAGTCGGTCATCTTTTCGCTCGACCTCGAGATCGATCGCGTTCCGATTCTCTCGACAAAAACTTCAAGCCAGCTTCAAGCCACCGTTAGAAATTCGCGTGTATGAAAATTACTCTCTTGCTATCATTTCATCAGATTATTGCTGGGACACTTGTCGTTGCAACTTCTTTTGTTTTACATCTTTGATACAGTTATTTTCATATATTCATTCCGGTTGTGGTTTGCGTATTTTCTCTCGCTTTACAGAAAATTGTCAAGAGTCGCGGTAACTTCGTTTCACACCAGTACAAGTGCACGGAGAGAATTTTTCGTTATATTTTACCGTAAAATTCACTACAAATTTTAACATGTTTGGTGATAAGAGTAGGATAACTAGACAATTACATAAAAATAAAAAAAACCTGTTAAATATTACCGAAAATGATAGAAATTTGTGAAATGTACAACAGAAATTTTATAAACTACATAGTAAATTTTTATAACTACATAATAAAAATTACCAAGCAGATTGTAATATTATTCAGACAGATTTTATATTTTATTGTGATAGATATGAATAAATCAGAGAGAATTTATAAAAAATCTTCCAAATTTTAATTATCCCACGATTACCATGATTTTTAGGCTAAATTTTAAGAGAAAATTCTCTCCGTGTGTATATAATAAAATATTTCTATTGCATCTCATTGCACATTGAATAGTTTCGTCATTTATAAAACCGTTAATTTAAAAGACGAGAAATTGCGATACGATTATTATCATATCGATGATCATTCAAAAAGCGACCAGACTTGTAAAAATTTACACGAATGAGACAGCTCGCTCATTCGAATCTTCCTACTTCCCTATTTTTGATATATCTAAAACTTTTGCATTTCTTTACATTTCTTTTCACAACAATATTTTCCTATTCCGACGTTAATCATCACTGATGTATTCCATCTTTACACTTTTCTCTTTTCCTAGCAATTTTATGCAGGTACGCATAAAATGCAACATATCTCATGAACGATCAAATTTGTCTTAAAACATAAATAAGCGAATCTATTTCGATGCCTCGAACTGTCTCTGAAATCGCGTATTATTCTGCTCCTTTGGATACAGGCGTTGTTCCCTCCCAGGTACCTGAAGATTTCCCATTGCTTCGTTTTGCCGTGAGTCGTTTAATGCTTCTGCCGCGCGCTGTAAGCCAAGGTTTGAGCGTACTCGCGATCGGCTTCCGTTAATGATGGTACAGGTGCGCCTACAACTCCCTTGAGACTCCTGTCCCATCCACCTCCACTCTGCTGCCAGCCGCCGTGGTCGTGGCCACCCTGCTTCTGGCTCAGCAGCTTCTTCAGGCCGATGATGAGCGACAGAACCAAGGCGATCTTGCTGATGATGAGGGCCTTGCCGGCCAGCAAGAATAGCACGCCCATGGCGATGGGAACTAGCGCGGCGAGTTTCATCGCCATTCCCATCATCATCATGCCCATCATCTTCTTCATTTTCCCACGACCCTCCTCGATACTTCGCTTCAATTCGCCGGAGCTTGTCTTTGGTAAGCTGATCTGCACATTAAAACTGTTCATTAGCGAGGACACGCGCTCGAACAGAATGTCGTTGAGTATTTCGTCCATGGCCCCGCCGTTAGTTCTAGCCAGGGTCTTCTCCAGATCGGCGACCGTACTCCTCGAGCTGTCGTCCGTCGTGGACGCGACTCTGACCAGCTCGAGATTGTCGCCGATCGGTAAAGTCTGTATACGACCGAGTCTCTCGAAGAAGGCGATCGCCTTCTTCTTCAAACACGGCGACACGGCCATATTGCGATGCTCGCACTCCTCGTAGACGCGATAAAGAGCACGGTATCCTCGCTCAAGGAATCCGCCGTCCTCGTCGGCGTGGACAGTCGCACCGCAGACTAACAATAGCAGCACGCACTGGGATATAATCGTAATCGCCGACATTGCTGGACCCGGGATGGCTCTCCAACTCGCGAATGCTCGGCAGGGCAAAATTTGGGAGTAACGCACACGGCACCTCGTATCCTCGAAATCACGCGAGTGGCACGCAACTCGAAATTCCAAGTGACTAGTCGAAGATAACAAAGTGTTGCGCGCACCCACGAGCTGGATGATCCTCGACTAGAGAGAACTGGCATCAGGACCAAGTCTCCGGGCAGATATATACCAGCGTGGAGCCGTCCTCCTAGATGCCATCCTTCACGAAGGGGGTGAGGTGTATCTCTCTCGTATAAACGGACGGATATGCCGGTGCACGTGACGACACGACCTCACTTGTATGAGTGTATAATCCTCTTCTCTATCTTCTCTCCTCTCTCGCGAACCCCTCTCGTCCTTGCATCCTCTTCTTTCTCTTTCAGCTCGCTAGACAGCTGCCACGGCGGGACGGGGCCGAGGTAAAAATTCTCATGATGGTAGCGCGCGCCAAGAGCATGTGACCCTTCCTGACACAGAGACCCACTCGCGTCTCGAGATCGAGACAGTGCTGTTCAACGGCCCGCCACGCGATTCGTTCATTAAATTTCGCCGCGGCGGTTACGTACTAGCAACGTGTGCTATGTGTGCGTCTCTCCGCGTGATGTGGTGTGCGGCCTCATCATGATTCGCATCTTGCGCGGGAGGAGAGGCAACGTCTGCGCATGGGATGAGACTCCCAGAGGGGAGCGCCGTGGACTGCATTGGCAGAGTATCTGGCACCGTGATCTCGCTGACCCCTGGCATAACGTGAGGAAGACTAGAAACTGGTTCCAGGTTACGGACAGCCTGTGACCTTCCTATCGTTCGTGACGATTTTCCTGCGGCGCGGAATGAGCGAGGATTATCGACACGGATGATCTACTTTCCCCTGTATTTCGGTGCATCATTCTCATAATGTTGCTTCTCATCCTGTGCAGACGATGCCGCGGCGGATCGATGATGCTTTGTGTTTCTATGTCAAATGTAACGAAAGTCGTTCCTCATCTCTCTTCTTACCTTTTTTCATTGCACATAGTTTTATTGTATAATAATTACTGTCCTGGAATATAAATGGAATATATGTATATAAGTCGCACAAGGCGAACGTAGAAATATATCGGAAATTAACATTGTCATTTCTATTCTTTCAAAGCGTGAAAAAAAAGATTTTGCTTTATTCCAAATTTCTTAACATCGAAATACGTAAAGCGAGACGAATAAAAAACAGTAACGTGCTTCGCGATCTGATATTACTTTGATATTGCGCAACAGTACAACTTACGACTGCATAGCACCTCACTCTTGCACTGCAAATTGCACTTTGATTACATACATATTCCTCAGCACACGTCATGTATAAACCAGCTGTCGTTCATTTTTGGCGTGATAGCTATGAAATGGAGATTACCAGTAAATGAATGAATATTACAAGGCTGGAATTCACAGCCTTATGGCCTATAATTAGCTAATTTACTTCAATTACTGGCAACGCTTTGACACACATATGCGCTCCGTATATCACTGATTACATTAATGCGTTCATTACCTACAATTAGTATGTTTTTACCAGTTTGCTACTACTACAGGCTAAATAATCCTTTCATTACGATTAAAAAAACGGAGTAAGATTTCGGAGCTCAATAAAAGCTATTGTTATATATTGTTTTTTCATAAAGTAGGTAATTATATTATTATATTATATTTATATTAATAATTATATTTATAATTCTGGATCGTAGCGGGGACAAATGTCTTTTATTTCTTTTAAGATTTCTTTTCGTGGGCCGTACGCGAGAGATAAAAAAATCCGTGCCTTTCGTGTACGAAATTGGCGCTTAGCCTTGAAAGGATTAATAATGTGTGCAGACCCTCAACACGAAATTGTCGGGCCGAGTGTATTCTGTTTTCTTCTTGTATCACGGTTTGTTAGGAGCGTGAAGCTGAGCGCATGGCGCATCCTCGACACGCTCGATCGAGGTTAGCGCATCTCTAATGCGACAACAGCCAACGATGCATCCTCCATACTGTTACCTACTTCGCGATTATCCCATAGTCAGTGCCACGGGCCCACACAGACGGTGTTTAACTGTATTAAGGCCCGTGCCACATTCTGAGCGCGCAGTTATATTCTCACGAACGGTGCGAGAAATGGATTCCGCCGCAATGAGCCTACGCACGGCCGCGGTTGGGCCTAATTATTATTCGTTATCTGATACCGCTCAGGTCCCAAGTCACAAAAGCGGCGTACTTTCGATTGTTCATAAAAGTAGAGAAGTAGGACGTACCTACCGAGACATTTATCTTAATGACGTCCCATGAATTATCCCATTCAGCCCTCAACGTCTAATTCGCGGAAGTTTGCCGAAAGAATACTTTCTAAGGCGTCATTAGGTCACAATACTATTCTTCGCGAGGAAGATTGAAAATTAAAATAGACTCCACTCGTTTACCATTGGTTACCACGCGATTTAAATTTGCCAAACTGTAAAATGCGGAAAAAGTAGATGGTGGATTCAGAAAAGTCTCGCTTTAATCTATATGGAAGATCAGTTATGGTGCGGAACGCACGGGTTTCCAGAATAATAAAAGTGAGGCAATAGGTTAAATCGTCATGAGCGATTTCCTCGAGAGATATTTTAGACAAGAACAGGACGTTTCTGCCTGTTATTAGATTCAGGTCAACGATCAGCAACAGGTGGTTCTGCCGATTCGCATGCGGAGGGTTCTGATTTAACTCATTACCGGATCATATTGCTCATACGCATTAAATTTAGTATGTTTTAATAGTGAAACGAAAGAAACGTCATATCCCAATGGGCTCGATCAGAACTTTAATTTGAAATAAAATATCATAGCGGCGTATATATGTATAACAGCAAAAAATTGTTCAAATAATCGTTGTATACTCACAATAAGTATAATCGAGAGAAGAAAGCGATAAAACACAGAAACATAAAATTTACATAGCAGTCTTAAGAGGATCTATAAAACAAGGTTGGGAAATATTTTTAAGAGAATAATCGCTCTTTGAATTATATCTTATATTAACGCGAGAGATATACGAGGAATTTCAGACATCAGTCAGACACTAAAGTGCGGAAGCTGCATTCTCTGTGGTACAAACAACCATGCTAGGACGCGTATAGCCGGTAACCTTCGGAGGCTGTAACCCTGCATACTCTGAGTAGTGAATCGAGGATGCTCAATTGGCCCAGTGGCATACAAAACACTCGTCGAAGAAAAAGATCATGCTTTTTAGACCTTATTCTCCACTTTCCGGCGCGCGAGGATCGTGGGAGCTGTAACAAGTGAAAAGCAAGCTTTTTTATTCACTTGACAATCTACTTATTGTCTTAATTCATTTAAAAGTAACTTTTGTAATAACAGCTTTGGTAGTATAATATAATCCAAACAGTTTTTCCATAATACAATGATTTTTATCTTCACTTTGTGCACCATGCGATGCGTGTAGTTGAAAATACATCAGCACGCATGCTGGTGATAATTGTTCACGTTAGATTAACATATTACGGAAGAACTTTTAAAAAGAAATCTATCATATACGTATTACATAAAGTATTATACACTAACAAGTAAGAAACTTTATCGAGTTTTATATCATTCTTAACCTATTATATTCGGAGAAAAATTACTGAATTAATACTATATTTGTTAATTGTTTAATACTATATTTGTATATATTATAATATAATCATCAATGTAAATTAATAAATGAAATTAATTGGTGATAGTTATTTTTAATCAAACGATCGAAAATATAGAAAGTGTACATATGTAAGACAAATAAAATACTAGTTAGGGCTAACACGTAAATTAATCATATGCTTCACATCACTTTCTACTTTCTTCAACAACGTTTCTATTAGCGGTCTATTTGATATTAAATAAATCACCTTTCTCGCAAATTACGGGTCCGTAACATTATATGTACATCAAAAATATGTACATAAAAACAGAAACTCTGACCAAGATATTCGTTGATGCCTGACCTTCGATTTCGATAAATTTGAAATTTCATTAATTTCATCCTCTCCGTTATTATACTTTTCCCACTCTTTCTCCTTATTCTTTATCTACTTATTTATCTCACTGATTTTAATCGGCCAAATATACAAGTCATCTTGTATCACGCATTTCCACAAATACACTATTCCGTACTTTGGGTAAGTCGAAAATGATGATACGCGCCGCTGAGACTTATCTTCTCACTGCGCTTCATGCACTCCATTTAACATTGTGGTAAGTACGGTACTGTGTATTGGATAGTGTACGCGACCATGTGCGTGCAGAAACGTACGGTTCTACAGCACCGGTTGGAATAATTTTATGCGCATGATGCATTTTACCATAGATGCATTCACGCTCTGTATGTCGTAACATCACTTTACTCCACCATTATTACTAATTGCTAGAGCCTATAAATATGACGATCTCCACAAAGCGTCAGTTCTGATCGAACATGCTTTGGCGGCTCTTCGTGGTTCTGACATTAGGCGGTTTTATCGCCATTTGTTCTTGCGAGCCGGTGAACAGAAAACGTTTACTGAAAACATCGGAGACAAATGAGTGTGCTAACAATGAAGATGACATCTCCACGTGTAGAACTAATGAATTGGCCAATACTTCTTCGCCAAATAGCAAGAATCAAACGCGATCTAGCAGGAAAGCCCGACTTCTTGATGATGTTAATGATACGAATAAAGGTGAGAATTTTTTAAAATAAATCTGTAGTTTATACATAATGCACGACTAACAAAAGTATTCGCACATCCTTATATTCCTTTTCAAGATAATTTTAAGCAAAGAAAAAAGATGTTGAACGAAAGATGATGTTGATAAATAAAATGAAATGTTTTTCTATTAGAAAAAAATACATCGTGAAAACTACATATCTAACTATACTAAATAAAACAAAAGCATTTTGTAACAATATCTTTTTCTTTGTGCAAAATTGTCAAATCGTATACAAATACTTTTACTATGTCTATTATATATTTTTATCTTGTATTACTTTTATTTTCCAACATTTAATATTTAAATCTGTTTAATTTCAACCCTGTTGAAGAGAAAAACATTTTATTAACATAGAAAAAATTATAATGATTTTTTAATTTAATGATTATAATTTAATCATTTATTATTTAATGCAAAGATTATAATTTTTACTGATTTTATAATTGATACTTTGAGTCTTTTAATCAGCAATTAAGCAAGCAAGTTTGACATGAAATAATAAAATTAAATAAATGATTATATTAAAGAAAAATTATGAATATTTATTTACTACATTTATTTATTACATTTATTATACATTTTCATTCCTTTAAAAATTATTAAAAAATAAATATTCTCTAGATGTGATATTGTGCATAAAAAAGAAGAGACAAATAAAAATAAAGATATGTGTTCGCTTGCATATAATGTTTGTTCATAAATGTCGGTTCCTTTATTTTGTAATAATTTTATTAAACTGATAAATTTAATTCAATTCTCGATTTAAATTAAATAGCGAATTAAAAATTAAATTAATTGATAATTTATTTTTAATTTCAGTTTCTGCTCGGAAAAAAGATAAAAAAGGAAACGATAGAATAATTATTTACATGTTCGCTGCTTTGAAAGCAGCGCTGCTTTATGGATTACTACATGGCGTTGCAGCACTCGCAGGAAAGGCAATATTGCTTGCTAAAATAGCTTTAGCGATTGGCATTGCCGCACTTGTAAAAAAGAATGGTACGTGGTAGGTAAATCACAAAAATTATAAAAAATTATTATTTATTTCTATTACATTAAAAATCCAAGTTTCTATGGGCAAAAAAAATGCATAAGAATATTCAGTTTTCAATAATTTTCAACAATAAAGTTAATCAAAGTTGGAAAGAATATTGAAAATAAATATTGTGAAAAATGCACAATAATTTATGAAATCCAAATGAATTTTTTCAAATTATATTTTGTTTTGTAACAAAATTTATAACATATGTAAAACATTTCATAATATATTTCTATATATATGAGAAATAAGATAAAACTATGTATTTAAACTTTTTAAATAATTACATATTGTGTATTAAATTTTATTACAATATATCTATATTTAAAGATTTACAAATATTGCTATTACATAACTTTGAAGAAATAAATCTTGTATTACAAAATATTGCCTAAATTTTAAAGTTTTTCATCGAATATATATTTAAAATAATAGTTATTACATAAATTTGGATGTAGAAATACATTTTCTATTACAAGATACAAGATAGTAGCATGTGTTGGTTTTTTATATTTGTTTCATAATATATTTCTATAATTGTTTCAAATTTAAGATATATTCTGTAAACTTTTTTGATCATGGAAACTTGAAAAATTAGCGTTTATAAAGTGATACAAATTCTACGACATAAGAACAAACTATAATTTACATCAAATGTAAATTTAATTAATAAAATTTTTTCAGATCCTGAAAAAGTTTCTTATGAAATAGTGAAACATCCACATACCAGCTATATACAAACCCATAGCTCAAGCGTCGATTATGATCATCGTAGTGATTACGGTGATGACCGTAGTGATTATTATGTTTACGAACATAATCAACATCGAAAACGACGACAGCTTATATTTTAATATAAATAGATTTTAAAATTAATCAGCAAATAAAATAAATTATTTAAAAATTATTTATTTATATTAATCTATTTGTAAACCGAAGAATTTATAAAACTTATCATGTTTTATAAAAAAAATTTGATATTTTGAAAAAGAGAAAAAGAGAATATAATGAAATCTGTACTTTAAATATATTAAAGTTATTAAATATGTATTCTATATATGTATTTTAAATATATTCGACGAAAAAAATAATTTCAATTTAGACAATATTTTATAATAAAAAATTTATTTCTAAAACGACAAAAGTTATCAAATTTATACTTTAAATATATATTTGATGAAAAACTAATTTCAATTTAGGCAATATTTTGTAATAGAAAATTTATTTTTATATCCAAATTTATGTAATAACTATTACTTTAAATATATATTCGACGAAAAAAAATGATTTTAATTTAAGCAATATTTTGTAATAAAAAATTTATTTCTATATCCAAATATATGTAATTTATGTAACTATTACTTTAAATTTATATTCGACGAAAAAAATAAAAAAACTTTAATTTAAGCAATATTTTATAATAGAAAATTTATTTTTAGAACGACAAAAGTTATCTTCGTACTTTAAATATACATTCGATGAAAAACTAATTTCAATTAGGCAGTACCCAAGTAGCACATGATGGTTTATATACGTTTCAAATACATTTCCTAAACGTATTTAAAATATTAGAAACATTTAAGAAACGTATAAAAAACCAACACGTGCTACTATTCTTGTATCTTGTAATAGAAAATGTATTTCTACATCCAAATTTATGTAATAACTATTATTTTAAATATATATTCGATGAAAAACTTTAAAATTTAGGCAATATTTTGTAATACAGATTTATTTCTTCAAAGTTATGTAATAGCAATTATTTGTAAATCTTTAAATATAGATATATTGTAATAAAATATAATACACAATATGTAATTATTTAAAAAGTTTAAATACATAGTTTTATCTTATTTCTCATATAGATATACTTTTAGTTTTTTATACAATTATTTACATATCAAGATTGTTCATGAAATTAATAAATATATTTGTATTTTGTAGCAATTTAGAATTGGAATTATTTTAGTAATTACATTATATTTCATAAAATTGAAATAAATCAAATAACATAGTAATAAATTAAATAAAAAATATTTATTATCTCTCTCTCGTAAGTATATAATACAAAGATACATCTATTTTAATTTTACATTTCTAGGTAATACAAATCAGTATATTAGTAGAAGATAAAATTTTTAAATTTTTTTCTAATGAAAAATCTAATTGTAAAGTATTTACCAAGCAATGATTTATGTATTGTTTATTATTTGAAAAAGATATGTTTGTTCGGGTCAAAGAAGGAAATAACGCGCATACATTAATTTGCTTTTATTAAATAAATATTTAAACAATAAGTAAATTAAATAAAAAAATGTTTAAAAATATTAATATGCTTTCATTATCGTATACATCAAAGAAGATGTATTACATGTGGTAACTAAATCATAAAACTTTTAAATTCGTAGTCGAATGTGATTCAGGTTGGAGGAACAACTTCCATTGCTCGTTGCCAGCCACCGTATCCACCACCATATCCACCACTACCACCTCCATGATGTTCAGATGCTGTTGCATAAATCACTTCGTGACCACCTCCTCCTCCGCTCGATACAAGCTTTTTCAAGCCGACTATCGCGCTTAAAACTAAAGCCATTTTTGCCGTCAGCAAAGCCGTACCAGCGATAAAAGCAATTTTTCCATAAGCTAGTTGCGCCATCATACCTAAACAAATAAACAAATAATTGATATTTCCATAAGAAGGATTGAAAAAATTGGAAAAAGATTCAAAAATCTTTTTCTTACTCATCAATTTATTATAGCTAAATAGATTATTCATTTTCAATATCAAAACAGAAAATAGATAAGATAAAAATTATTTTCCGCACATTAAAAAAATAGATTTTATTTATTGCTTATGTTAATATTGTTTAAAAATATAATTTAGTTTGTAGCCTGAAAAAATTTCTTTAGTTAAACTAAATTTTTCACCTCATTTTTACATTTTTCTCAATTTTAAAGTTATTTCTTCTATGAATTAGAACATTAATGTTTTATATGAAAAACTTACCAGCTAACACGGCACCTGCTACTATTACGTATCCGTATCCTTTATTCTTCTTTTTTCTTCCTGTAAATATGTATTTGAATATTGAGAAATCTTTCTCTTTTTAAAAAACTTTTTTTATCAAATATTAATAAAAAACCATTTATTTTTTGTGAACAACGTTGATTATAAAATATTTAAAATTATAATTTACATTGCAATGATTTAATTAAAGTGTATAAACGGATTTTTATATAATATCACAATTTATTCATAATAATCTATTACCTTCAAAAGCATTCCCCGGTATTGTCAGTTTCATGCTTCTCGATGTCAAATACTCGTAGAACTTGTTATCCAATTTCTCATCGAGACTTAGTTCCGTGCCATTTTCGGACGTCATCGAGTTGTAACTTCTAGCGGACGCTGGATCTTTAGTAATTGAAATATAATCATTGATTTTATATACAGATTCATCCTGGATAGCCGAGTCGAGAATCTCCAAGGCGCGCCGTTTGAAGCAATCGAAGGTATTCTTCTCCTTTGTGCACCGTTCAAACAGACTCGTATATTCACTTTTAGCAGTCACTAAATTGCAAAACACCGCGAGATAAAAAAAATGTAAGATCCAAATTATTAAACGCCGCTTTTCCATCATAAGCGATAGCGTAATCTATGGTAATCTTGGTCGATTGTCGATAAATCTTCTTCTTCTTCAGATATCTTCTAGCAGGGCGTCTCTAGCACGACGAGCATTTACTCGGTCTTTTCTGCTGGTCAGCTCGATAAATCTCGCAGACTACTCGTTAGAATCTGGTTGCATTGTGACTTATATAAGTGTGCACCCATTAGCCTCTCCTACCAAAGCATTAAGATTCCTGGTACACGCGCCCGTACTTGATCCACGCGCTGTTTAACGCCACACAACGGAAGGAAAGACCCCTCAACCAAAACAATGTCGTACAGCCCCGTAAGTAAGTATCCCTCTGACCTGCTTGTCAAACGAACCTTAAAACTCCGCCGCGCCGATCGTCGTTAATAACAACGCATCACAAGTGGAATGCAGGTAAAACAGACAATATTCTCCACCCAGACGTGATTATAAGTGCAAACCTCTGTATCGAGAAGCAGAAACAGTTGTAGATTTGTCCATCAATTTGCATGCATGACTAACTTTACGTGTTGCAGAATAGTGTCATGCGGAAATGAGTTTTTATTATTGCCAACGCTAGCTATTTTTTGCTATTGTTACTACATACATCAGCCAAGTTCAATATTAACTGAAATAATAGCTTCGGCATATAGGCTACTTGGAAAGTTCTCTCATCCTACTGCACATTTTAATATTCTTTTAAATAAAATGCTTAACTTTACAATTTAAATTAAGCATTTTATCTCAATAAAGAGGAAAATAATTGTTAATTATTAAAATTTAATTGCAAATATAATAAAAACTTGTCATTATTGCGAATTAAGTAAAGTTTTAGTAATAAACTAGAAAGAGAGAGTTACTTGGTTACTTAATACACTCTGTTGCATATTTTGGCGTAAAAAATATGCATTTGAGATATTAAGTCAGTACAGTTTACGATCCGTGACGAGCTACATGTGAAAAATGACTCAAATAATTACAGTAATGGACTTGATTAACACTGTTTACTTCTTAATGTATTCAATTCTCGCAACTTTTTTTTTTCGAATGTAGGCTGTTTGTTATATTAGCCAAGTTTGCTATAGTTCTGCATCATTTTGATATATTCCAATCAGATCAACAACAATCGTTATACTAGGCTAAGTACTCATTAACCACTTCTTTCATTTAATGATAGAGTACGAGTAATTATCAAGAAGAAAGCGCACATACGTATGTAAGCTTTTATCACGGTCTCATTACTGAATGGTACTATCTCAATGATAATATTGTCATTTCTCGCAATAATAATACTTCCGTAAACGCCACTCTCTCTTTTCCTGTTCTCCGTTAGAGATTCGCAAACTTAAACGAGCTCTCTTAATAAAAAGCCATCTGACCGATATTGCTTATCCTTTTGTTAATGTCATTTTCATCCATTCCAATGATATAATTAATTAGAGATCTTAATCTATCCTTAATATAATATACATGTATCTTTTAATATTACGGTACAACATAAACTGATTAGTAACGTACAAGAAGCTACATGTGTAAAACGAAGAATAATTAAATAAAGATAAAGATCGACAGAGATGATAAACTTGTTTGAAAGCTTTCTTCACTGGCTGTTACAACGTACGATGTACTCCCACCCGGATTGTTATACTTGACAGAGGATGTATGAGCACGTATGTGTAGTTGCGTGACCGTGAAGTATACGGTTGTATTTTCCTTTACAAGCAAACGTGCGTTTCCCGGATGTAATCATCGCCGTTCTTGCGGACGGTAAGTAATGTAAGAGCAACGAAGAAAGAGAGAACTGGTACAGTTAGGCGACCGAAAGAAAGGACGACGCAATAATGGACTGAGACTAATGGGATCGCTAAGTGAAAACGTCAGAATCTCAGTGACAATTCTTACTAATGGACAGATATTTGAAACTGAATTTGAAAGTGAACTTGTAATAAAAAAAATGTTATTGCACAATGCAGGCAAAGAAATGTCGTCCCATCGCGGCATAAAATATCCCTGCCTTTTTTATATATTCGGAACATTTCAATATTACAAATTGTATTAATAAAGATTGCGTATGATGTAATAATAAAATAAAGTAGAAAGAAAATTAGTGGAAAATTAACGGTTAAGAATTATATAAAATTATAATACTATTCTAATTCTAATAAATACTATACATTTTTTGCTATGTTTATTTGCGACAGATAATTTAATATACTGTTTAATAAGCTTATGATAAATCAATGTTAATAAAAAAAATACTATCTAAAAAAATATTATGTAAAATAAACTATGTAATACGTGTTGTTTGCTGTGTATTTTTAAAGGGTAAATATATAACGCTTCTTACAATCAATTTAGTTTTCATATCAAATTATTCATTTAATTTTATAATCGATACATTCTATATGACTAATACAGAAATAATATAATTGTAATATTTACGCGATACTGTGAAGTATTATCATTATAAAATAACCCGTATTTTTTAAATCTTTAATGTCCATTTCTACCAATGTAGATTAACTTTAATCCCGGTTTAACTTACTTTCCATCTTTTTCTAATTCTTAGGACTAAAAAGAATAGAAAGTAAGAATAGAAAGTAAAGATGTATGTCAGAATTTCAAAGATAACACCATTGTCATAATATTTGGCTAAGATGTTCATTAATGTATTTTGTTCCTACATATAAAATTTGAAACCAATTTACCGCACCGTTTTCCAGAAAATTAACTGTTTCTGTAAAACATAATCTTTTATGGCAGTACACATATTGACCATTTATCTATTACAATATTTTTTATATTAACAAGAACGAAATAAAAAACATATTAATGTAAATTAGATCTTTCAACAAACATATCAATCAAAAAACATAATCAGTTTACCACGTATTTACAATAATATAAAGCTTTTTTAAAAAAGTAATGCAGATATTTATTAATATTATATATAAAATAATATATTAGAATTTATTAGAATTAATTAATTAATTCTAACATAATAGAATGAATAAATAATTAATTAGGATTAATTTATTAGAATTTAATAATGTAGATCGTCATTTGATTATTATACATCTTTAAACGAAAATTAAAGTTAATCTACATTGGTTGAAATGGACATAAAAATCTTCTTAAATAACATGAAAGTTGATAAAATATTTCTTATACTTTATCTAATTACATAAATTGTTTATTGTATGTAATTACATAAATAAGAGTATCTAATTACAAATTGTTGGAAGATTGTACTAAACCTAAATACGAAGAAAGTATCCTTTGGTCATGATTTTTATATTGCAATTAATTTAAAATTCTTATCAATGTATTTTATACTATCAATTAATTATGTCGAGTCAAAAACAAAGTTCTTGGTATTTTTTCTATTCTGTCCCGAATCATTATTTCCGTCGTAAACGTTAACGACTTCTCTAATAACATGCTGATCGTAAGGGCTATAATCTTGCAGCGGCCTGTAAAGTCGCTGAGGAAAATGATGCTCATAATGGGTGTGTACACCAGCAGGTGTCTCCTGTCCGTAGGCATGGAAGCCATCGAAATCGTTGGGCGAGTAAGGAGGTGCTGCAGGAGGTGCCCCGGAAAAGAGCGTATTCCAGCCTAAAAGACCGATCAGAAACAGTGCCATCTTCGTCAATAAGAGGGCCTTCTTGGTCACGATTAACAGGAAACCGAACATAAGCGGGATTAGGGACGCCATATTGAATTTGAAACCCAATAGAAATGGCAGTAATATATGCCTGGTCAATTGCCTTCCTGAAATGATAGAATTTGACCTTGAATTTACAACCAGTTCCGTTGCCTTGACCGTGCTGCCTGCTGGAGGACGTTCCTCAAACCGGTTGGAACATGTTACTTCTTAGTCAGTACAAGAAGTAGCATGAGGTTTGATTCTGCGCTAAGACAACGCGGGTAATTCCCCGAGTAACAAGCTACAATCTTTTGAAGCAAGCAAAATTTTGTAATTGTATTCGTTTATGTAATCATTTCGTAAACAATTTGTAACAATTGCACATGGCTCTTACATTATATTATTTGCGCAATTTATTAGCAAAGTGTACACACGCACATATAAAAAAATACTTGAAAATGGTACGACATTAAAAAAAGAGCTGTATATAAAAACATTTACAATATTTCAAAAAATTGTATTTAAAAAAATACATTTATATTTATACAAAATATGAAAGTACAGTTTCAAAATATGATAGTACAGTAGGATACAGAAAGTACTGTTTCAAGTAGGAAACAATTATATATGTATTTAAAACAATTTCTTTTTTATATTGCCTATAAATTATTTATGGTAAAAATTTATTAACGATAATCAAAGTCGAATGCTCAATTAATTTTACAGAATTAATATTATAGCTTACCTGTACCAGTCTGCCTATCGCCGTACGAAGCAATTCTCTCATTAAGAACAAATTCCATTATCCCGTTTCCATTCAGCATTGGTCCGATGCGCATCTGTAATCCCGGATAAATATTATCCAAATTCCATTTGACATTGCGGCGTTCCATCAATCTGGCAGCTGCCTTCACGACATTTCCGAAATCCTTCGGATCGTAATCCAGGTCCAGAAGATCTCTGCCGTAGCCCTCCGCTCGGTCCAGTCGTATCTTTCCAAACTTCAAGCTATCTTTATCATTTAAAGACTGCAAGGCACTTAGAATACCACGATTTACGCATTCGAATGTACCGTGTTCCTTCTTCGCGAGACATACGCCGAAAGCTTCATTAAAGCTATAGGAATGTCCATCGTCCAAGGTGATATGCTCCTTAGGCTCCATAATCACTGTAAAACTCGTAGACACGAGAACCAGCAGACATAAATAACGGAATTCCCTTTTCATCTTCGAATCAGCGATCTTTACCGCTCCACCACGTCGTCTAAACGTGTTTAGACGAAATTAAACATCGCGCGGATAAAGGATTGATAAAACTTAAAATTAATTGGACAAAGAGGTTTGTAAAAACTTTCACACAGTCGTTTTATTTAAATTTATTCCGAGATGACAGGCACAAGAAATAGTCCACACTATAAGCGCTTAAGAAATTGTGACTTTTAGAATGCTCTTCACACTTCGAACTGTCATAATTTTATTTATTTTTTATTTTTTCGAAATTGTAACGGAGAATCACACAGAGGAGATGCAGAGTAATGAAGGTCCCGTAAAATACTGTTCATGCTGTTCCTACGATCATCCACCTATATAGGCGACAAGGGGGCGTTCACACACGACAGAACAATTGGTTTCACTCGGAGGATTTTACAAGTAGCGAAAGTATACTTCGTTTGTATTTCGTGCGCACGGCGCTTGGTCGATACACCGGATGCACTGAGAAGGGTAATTTCCTTTGGCCGAAGAATGGAGTGTCGGGAAGATCGTTATACCGTCAGATTGATAGGACAGGCTTGACAGCTGAGCAAGAAAAATTGGAAACGCAAGTAGCGCGGATATAATTGTCGAATTTGCGTAAATCTGGAACAAACGAGCTCTAAAGATATCGTCTACCAAGACGTTCAGACAAACATGTTAGAGCAAGTTTAAAAATTTCATATTTAAAAATCTTTCTCTCGTTTTCGACATGATTGTTATCTCTCTGTTAATTTTAGACAGTGTCCTACTTCAAAATTGTTTTTAACTCCGATGTAAATTTATGCATATGTAAATCGCATACATTATAATTCATCGCTAACATTATCTCAGAGTTTTACATCAAAACAATCTTACATTAGGTATGATTTGCATTTGTCGTGGTAAAGGATAATGGAAGAAATATTTGAGGAGAAATAAAGTTAAATCAACGTTTAATATTATACAAAAATTACAATTTATTTATAAATAATATGATAAGTTACATGATGATCCTAAAACAGGGTGATATATAAATAATCATTGGATTAAATCTGGTGGTCTCGTGCGAGTACTGACTACGAGTCGTTCCGCATGCGATAGACACGGAGGATTCTGAAAGGATACTGCACGAGTATGATCGAGAGGGCGCGACTTCAACCGTTCTGACAGGTTTCCACTGTTCTGAAAGTCTTTTGAGATTCTCATAATCTCTGAGTGTGTGGCCTTTCGTCGTTGTTGTCGATGAGGTGATAAGCTTCGTCATAGATTTTGCCGGAATGTACATGTTGAACTGTGGCGATCGTAGCATCCCTATCGATTGTCGGCTGCGGCATCGAAGTCGTCGGAGTCGTCGAGTCACGTACCGTTAAATCCAGTCCGCACAAAATCCAGTAACCGTCCGTGTCTAACAGTCGTCTGCCTGTCCATGTAGAATTGCGTTCAATACAGTCGTTCGTGTATCGTAAGACAAACGTCTTCGCACGCACGCGAATTCGTCGAATTGAGCTTGTCCGCGGATCCCTGAGAAGTTAAGTCACGCCACCCTCAGGTGATCGTCGGATTAGAGACGATCACTTTGGCGAATGAAGGTAGAAAATTAGAATGAAGAGAAGTTGTGCATAACTTTGAGCTATTCAGAAGGTTTGTACGCCTTGTACGCGAGATCGGAAGCGGCCGCTGATCTCGCCCAGCCGTGATGGTCGTGGTGCACTTCGTGTCCATAATCATGAACGGGATGTGCGACTACTTCGTAGCTCTGGCTCTTGTAAGCGAGCAGCTTCTGCAGGCCGATGATCAAGCTGATGATGAGAGCGATCTTGCCGATGACGAGGGCTTTGAAAGCTATCAAAGCCAAGGCACCAAGGGCAATGGGGATGAGGGCAGCAGCTTTCAGTTTCAGGAGAAGAAGGATGGGCAGCAGAGATTTCACGATCTTCTTCTTCTTTCCACGAGCTGGAACATAATTCCGAAACGTGAACCCTCCAATTTTTCTTCTTGAAATGCTATGATTTGTGAGCATACTCAAATTTCTTTCATTTATATCTTAAATTTCCAAATATTGTACAAGCGACATGTTATCGTTATCTTGAAAATATACGGCGATAGAACTTAAAAAATTTAAGAATATTATTTTTTTTCTTTGAAATTAAAAAATCAGTAAGATCGAATTTTACCTTCATCGAAAGAACGGGAAACATCTTCGGGAAGGCTCAACTCAACAGTGTGCGTGGATAAGAATTTGGCAGCTCTGTCGACAATGGCCTGATCAATTGCGGCTTCTTTGGCTTCGGTCTCAGCAGGTAAAGTACTTTCAATATCATTAAGAGACCTTGCATTGTCAGCTCGGCTGAAAAAAAAGAAATGTACTCTTATCATGATCATTATATCTGCATAAATACTTTGAGCTATCTTAAAGTCTGTTAACAACTTTCTATGCTAATTTTACGACCATCCGGACGTTGTAGAGTCAAATAGTATCAAGTAGCATTCAAGTTACATGTTCACTGATTACAGCAGCAATTAAGTGAGAGTAAAAAATTACTTCTCCTAAATAGTTTATTGAATAATCAATTTTTCTTTTTTATCTCTCACTCTCTTTTTCTCTAACTCTAATTATAATCAACGTGACTTTGAATCTCAAAATTACCAAATATTACAAATAATTAATTTAGCTAAGCTGGGTAATCAAAAAGTGATATAATTTTTTCTATCTTATATAAATATTTTAATACACTTTAACTTAATAAGAAATACGATATTTCGGATATGACCTGATGCGTGCACTACACGAATCACCTGCTGCATTTCTCACGTCTCAATTTCACTCAGTGTCGATTATCATAGGACATAGCCATCACCATCTCAAGTGAATCCTGTCCCTTACCTGTTCTTGGCGTCTTCGGTCTGCACGATCTTGAATCCGTCAACGATCTCAATGTCGGCCGAGCGAGCGGCACGGTCGACGTAGCGCAGGGCCTTCATCTTGAGACACACCGCGATACTCGATTCCCCGGAACAGGAAGTGTACACGTCGAGGGCTTCCTCGAGAATCGAGGGTGACGAGACCACCGCGTCCTGCGACGCCGGTGCAGCCAGGGCGGATACCACGAAGAGTGCGCCGACTACCACGAATTTGAACATTTTGACGGATCTTCCGGACAACGAGGGAAACACCAGATCGAATAACTCCAACTTCTCAAAACTTCTCTTCACTTCTTCGCCTTCTCTTCCTCACGCTTCCTCGAATTTCGACTCCCTTTTTTTTCGCGCGTGAACGCTCGAACGAGTACGGCGATCGTATCGATACTGCCCGAAAGAATCACGATTGCTGCCTTTTATCCTCGTCGCGAAAGGGGCCCGCGTACGTTTTTGAAATTTTGATGGCCCCCACCGGGTGGCCCCCGCCTGCCGCCGGGTTACAACCCATACGAGCTATTGGTTCTCCTCCAGGCGGTCATTCCGTCTCGTTCGTGTGCGTATCTCGTTGACGCGCCTCCACACTGCTGGTCCTTCTCCACCGACTCTTCTCTCCGTGTGCCCGTGTGTGCCTACTTAGGTCGTTTGTGTACACAACGGGTGTGTTGGCTGCGAACAAACCCGCCCCGTGCGTGTAACGCGCACACGAGCGCACATTCGCGAGAGGATAAGGACGAGGAAGAGAGGAGAGAGACGAAAAAAAACCAGAGAAAGAGATGATGTGTATCTGCGCACCACTAGCCTCTTCCCCCGGACCAAGGAGATCGATCTACGATCGGGAAAGACATTTCACGGCGCGGGTCAAAGGCACCGAAAGTACCGATATCAACGGGCGTCCTTTGGGAATTTAGATTAAAAATGAAGATAAGAAAGCGGGGACCTGTCGGACGTCGTCGCGTTATCGTTCACCGGTGTGCCACTGATTGCGATTCTTATTGATTTAGCGATTTCGCGCTGGCCGCTATGCAAATAATCATGGAAATTTGCGCGAGAGAAAGATTTAGGTGTTACGTCCTGTTTTTTACTTGCTAAATGCAATGGTGAAGATACAGCAGCTGCGACAGGAATTGCCTACTTGTCAGAACTTTCAAAGAGACACATGTGCAATGTGCTATGCATTAAAGATGAATTATCTGCGGTAGCATAAGTTATTTGGCGTAGTCTTCTCTCCGGATGACTCTTCAGATGACTTGCCGAATTGAGTCACTTGTCATAATTAGTTTCTAGGACAGAATAAGGAGACTGTCCATATTTAATTTATTATCAAATTGTGTCTCGTTTGTGCGCTTCCACTTGCGTTTAAAAAAAAAAAAAGAGATTTGTTTTAGAATCTTCAATCGACACTATTTTTACTTTGAACAATCCCGTGACACCATTTGCAAAGAATCTTGTATCGTGCTAATAAAGAAATGGCGGTTATATTTGATCAAGCACTCGGGATAAGTTAGCTTATGATTTCGCTTTCGTCAAAGTATATTACACCGGATACTTCTACACTATCAGGTAGATGATACTTTGCTCGCGTACACCTCCACAACTTTCCAACGTGCTTGTAACTTTATACGAGCCAATGATAGTTTTGCAATTGATAGTAGAAACGTCGTGATTTATTATTATCTGGAATTGTGACATTCCTAACATTCCTCAACTGCCGAAGCTTCATCGTGCTTATGAGGCGGTCACGTTTTTTCAGTATAATTACATTTATTTTCTAACAACATGTCCCGATTTTTGCTAGTGTGTAACAGTTATTTTTGGAATATGTATTTCGTGTTACTGCATTCCTCTCCATTTATCTTCTTTTCTTCGTCTTCTGTCCTACCACGTATTAATCCTACGACTTAAACACATGATTTAAGGTCATCTTCTGGATGGTACCAAAGATAACTAGTCAATGATTTTTGAAATTAATGTATTCCAGTGGCTCTGTCGCACGGAACATTTAACGGTTTTTCAAATGGAATGTGCGTGCACGCATCACTGTGGTTCGATCATGTGTGTGAGTTGGGCCCAAGCCAGAGGTTTCCTCCAAGAAGACAAGCCGCGCCTCGCCGCGTCTCACCTTGCCTTGCCTTGCCTTGCCTCGCCTCGCCTCGCCTCGTCTCGTCTCGTCTCGCGTCACCGTGACCCGAAGGCTTCTTGTCTAGAAAAAAAGATGGAAAAAGGGAGGAGACATACCCAAAAGTATTTCATCGCTGCCAGTGTATCCGTGCGCGAGTGACTTTCTCCGCGCTTCAAGTTCGAAGATGGTCAAGCGAATCTCTGCGAATCGGTCGGTCCAGTTCATGTTCTCATGATATCATAAAGTTCGTTTTGTCAAAGAATTTACACGAAACCGTATTTTAACACACGATGAACTATTAAAATGAATGATGTTAAATTTTCGTTTAAAAATAATTTCGTTTAAAAATCTATCGATTATCACATTAGAATCTGAAAATGTCTAAAAGACATTTAAAATCGAAAGTTTTTTAGCAACTTTTGAAGCATTCTTTTTTCTCTATACTATTTGAATTGTATTTACAATATTCAAAATTTTTTTAGATATCATATTTTAATTACAGTATAAGTTTTTTTCGTAGATACAAATACAAGGCCAAGAATATAAAAATTGAGAAATACATAATATAATACATGAATATGAAAATCGAGAGAAATTTTAAATATCTAGGTAAAGATATGCATTCAGTATAATAAAATGTTGTAATATAAATATTAATTATTTTTATACATGTTATTGTTCTAAAATTTTCTTTTTTTCTTTCTCTCAGTTAGCATTTAGTTTAGTTATTTATTAATTCGTCGCGACCTCATCGCGACGAAGTATATAATATACAATGGGTCTCATGGAACTTTCACTTTGTTCTCGCAACTTTTTTTCTCCGCGTCTCGCACGAGAAACGTTTATTCTCCTTGCGGATTCTGTTGCTCTATCGCAGTCAAATATCCCCCCTCCCCCGCCCCGTTTACGATCAGCAGACAAATCTGAAAGTTCCGCCGTCCTTTACATTATACATCTATATCATGTACAGCAAATTAACTCGTATACAGCATCGTGAGCTAAAACGCTAATTCGGATGGTACATCGAGCCGGGTGGCAGCAATGCGCACTCTTGGTGGTGGAACACTTTCCTCTCGTCGACGCCGGCGAGAGTGAACTCGTCCGAGGATCGAGGTCAGGTCAAGGCCCCCACGAAGTGAAGCTTCGTACCTCGCTCTCCTGTTTGTTCTGCTTCTTCCCATGCCTCGTCCTACGCCACCTTTGCCTGTTTTATCCTTTCGTTCATGCTGATTCTTGGCTACTTACGAAACATTTGGAACCATCGAAACCAAGTGCCGCGATAAAAGAACGAAGAAAACGGTTTCTATGATGAAACTCGTTTCTTCATTTACATTCGTCGATTTTCGAAATCATTAGAGCATGTATCTCTTTTTTCTTTCTTCTTTTACATGTGATGCGAGAGATAAGTGAAACATGTATGAAAGTACGTAATTTGGTGCAGCTATTATATGCGTTTTATGTCGCTATGCGGGTTAGTAAAACCATAGTATCGATCCGTTTTGCTTTCCTCCGTACCGTTGGGAGCGCGAAGTGGGATATGGAAGAAAAAGAGAGGAAAAAAAAAGATTCGCACCTTACACGCTGGAAGCACGCGTGAATGAACGAAACGAAAGTTCTCGCCTTTCTTTCTCGTTTGCACTCGCATGCGATCCCGTAGCCTTTTTGCCTTAGCGATTAGCTCCTGTCTATATGGTTCATTTAGGACAAACAGTAGACTATTAAGAAAGGAATGAAGCCGCAGAGATGAATGAACGAACGAGAGCTTGAAATGATACACCCGCCGAGATGCAAACAATACGGTAGGCAAGCAGATGAATGGCTAATAAGCACTTTGTAATAACAGCGCATACCGCGAATACGGGTATTCTCCGCGCATAGTTCTAATTTGTTTACTCGTCGCCGAAGAAAGTAGCGATATTAGTACTTTCACGAGACTAAATTTGTGCTTGATGTAAACTCAGTTAGCGCTAATTCCCGCATATGGCCTACATAGGATACTACTCTCTTAGTCCGTTTCTCAACCTATTTTGCATCGTCTTGTTCAGCACTTATGTTTGCAATTTCTAAGAAATACCGCGATGAATACCGAGATTGACAGCGACATTCTTACTCGGAATGCCAAAACGCGATATTAAAAAATATCCAGCAACGCATGTGACATCCAGGAAAATGAGAAAAAAAGCAATGAAGGATTCCGAATCCCGATCTCCATTGAGACGGCTTTCAGAGTCCACGAAGTCGACGAAGTCAAATATGGAAGAGTCCTGCCGACACGCATATCAGGAAACGAGACCACCTGGCCAGAGATGCGTCTTCTTGAAGATCAACGAAACTTGAAGTTTGGGCAAGAGACAGAGAAGTCGATTGACAAGAACGAATCTAGAGAGAGAGAGAGAGAACGAGAGACGTGGACTCGACGCGGAGTACGGGGGGAGAATCGGGGGACCAGGTCTCGACTTTTTCTCCGGTATGGTAGAGAGTGTTAGGCGCACCTTGAAAAGACAGCGCGGATGCTGACTGGCCCGATCCGTCTGCTCGGCCTGGTTTACTTTCCGAGTGTGTGTCCACCGACTGGTCCCCGCGCGTGTGTCCTACGTACATGCAGGTTCTCTCGTGAGCGTGCACGCGTACGTTTACACGCTCGCATACGCACACGACTCGGCCGTCGCGGACGGAGCGAGAATCGGACAAGTGCGTAAGGATGGATACGTGTGGACACGTCAGGTTTTATTCGTGCGCTTCTCGTATGTAGGTGATGCCGCTCCTTCTCTCTCGGTCCCTCTACGTACCTACGTCCTATTCTGCTGCTCGCTATCCCGACGGTCTCTCTCTCTCTCTCTCTCTCCATTTTTCAACCGGAGACTCGAAGATGTCATTTAGTTGCTTGCATCGTGTTACTAAACCGTCATTCAGACAGGCAACTCATCGCCTAGCCAGTCTACGTCCATAAAAGCCTTTCTCTATCTCACGTATTGGTGTGCTTCTCGACGCTTTCCACCTCCGACCATTCGCCCACTCCTTCAGCTTCCGTCTCGTCTCGCGCATTGAGATCTCTTACTTTCGATCGAGTCCCGAATCGATGGGCCATCAGTCGGTCAGGCTCCAATTCTTTTACACGCCTCATCCCCATCGTTTTCTCGCGTCCATCTCGCTCATATTCCTTCTAACGTATTTCGCTCTCTCCCGCTCGTTGCTCTCTCCTCGCCACTCTACAATTTTAGCGTATTGTCGACATCCGTTAGTTTCACCCGAATTTTAAACATCTCGTAATCGACGAGGAGACGATGCCGAAATTCCACACACACAGCGAGCAGCGCAAAAATATGAGATTACGATCGAACGCAACCAACACACAGTAGAATTTCGGAACGATCAGTCACGCATATATGTAGATTTCATTCAAGGAACGCAAGACATTTCATTGATAGGAAATGAAATGAGAAAATAAAACAATGTGTGTTCGATGTATTATAATCTTAATTTATTTGCGCATTTATAAATATACATATTATATGACAGCGAGCATATCGCAGCTAAACGTGAAACAATAAATACCGAGGATGATTCGTGCATGAGTGGCCTCGTACGTGCGATGACCTAGAGTGAGAAAACAACTTAGAAGACAGTGGAAAGAGAGAGAGAGAAAGAGAGATCAGACAGATGTGAGAATTTCGCGAACAGTTTTCGAGAGAATTATTCGCAGATATAAATAGAAATAAATAGAAATTACGAAAAGACAGAAGAAAATTTCGCGAGAGGAAACAACGACGTGATTGAAGAGATGCTATGATAACAGGTATAAATTTTTTTCCTAGGTTGACGATGGTTTGTATGCAGAGTAGGCGATCTCATGTCCCGCTCTCGCCCATCCGCCGGATCCGCCATGTCCTCCCCCAACTTGAACGACTTCGTGTCCGTGATCGTGTCCTCCAGATACAAGCTTCTTTAATCCAATGATCGAAGCGAGTACGAGAGCAAGTTTGCTCACAATCAGCGCTTTGCCAGCCAAGAGCGCTAGAGCGCCGAGCGCCAGGGGTACTAAGGTACCACCAATTAACAAAGGAATAGCGAGAAGACCACCCATTTTGTTTTTCTTCTTGCGACCTAAAGAAGAAAATGTGATTACACACAATCTCTGTCGGCAGAAATTCTATGTATGTTTAATGGACGATAAAATAATGGAATTACAACAAGCGAGTAAATTAAATTTAGATTTAAATTAATTTCATTGTAATAAAGGTTTAAATTGTAATTATATTCAACATATATTTGTCATAAATAGTGCAAGGATATCTAATTAATCAAGTTAATTAATTTTATATTTTATATGGCTAATAAATTACATTTGTTGGAATAATTTTATCAACAGTACCTTCTTCCGTGAGACTACGTTGAAATTCCTCTACGTTTGGTAACTTCAGCTTCAGAGTGTGGCTTTGAAAAAATTTAGCGATTTTATCGAAGATCATGCCATTAAGAGCGTCCTCTTTATCTTCTAACGCTCGGGGTAAACTGGCTTCGATTTCCTGCATAGATTTCTCTGGTTCGGATTCATTAGTAGCTGATTCATCTTGAACCAGAGTGACACCATCAGCCACATTCAATTGAACGCTTCGAGATACCCTATCTATAGCCGATAGAAGCTTCAGCTTCAGACAAGGACTCAGTTCCGAGCCGGAGCATTCCTTGTATACTTGATAGACATAACGTAAGTCGCTAAATATGCCATTGCTATTCGATCGTGCGGTTTGTTGATCGTTGATTGAGTTAGACGTAGGATTAGTTTCGGCCGATCTCGCAGAGACCGCTGTCAATAACACAGCCAGGCATACGTAATAGTGCGCGAACCGGTTCATTTTTCAAAGTGAAGTAAAAAATCTGTGAAGAAAAATCAATTCGACATTTACTTTTATAATAAAGAATTATTACACTAATAATCTTAATTCGATATAATATAGAATCAAGATAATTCTAACATGTTGTAGCCAATGTGTAAGCCAATTATTAATTAGTAAAGTCAATTAATAAAAAATGAAGTAATTATTCAATAACTTTTTAATAGCTTTAAATTGTAGATCATAAAAGAATTGTTGCGTTCACATCACAATATTGTTAAATTAATTAAATTTGATAAATGTAGAAAAATGTTAATTCCCTTGAAATTAAAAATACCTATGGCACCTATAATATATCTCAAAACATAATTTCTATCCAAAAAGCCATGACATTCTCCAAATAATTCAATCACTTTTTGTTGTTATCTGCCTAAATCAACTAGGATACATTTATGAAATTTCGTATACGTGTATTTTCCGTATACATCACAGGTTTACAAGACTCCAACACTTGACGCGATCGTCGAGGATTCGAATAAAAGTCGCGCAAGTTCCAATAAAGCACTGTACCTTCCACGAGACTCGGTACAAAAATCAAACGCCTTGCCCTTCGCTTCTCCCTCGGGTATCCGGCTGCGTCCACGCGGCTACCGACTTCTGTCGAATTTAAACACGATGCGTGCCACCACAAGATGCGTGTATATACCTGAGAGCACTCTAAGTAGACTGTACGTAACGGAAGCCCTGCCCTAGCTCTATATATCTGGCCAGGTATACCTCCGTACCGAGCGATATTCTCCCCACCCGGTTAGCATCGGTGTACACCACCATTGCGCGACTATTTTCATGCTCGGGCATTGATTTGAGAGCGGTTGCTTTTGCGTTTAAACCAACCACCCGGGAGACGAGAGTAGAGAGCAGAATTCCACCGGTACGCGCGTCATGATCTCTCAAGCTCTCCCTCCGGATTTGCCTCCCACCAGCGACACGTTGTCGGACGCATCCCGCAACGTTTGGTCCCACCGCCGAGGTTTTGCCGCCATACCTTCGCCGCGCGACGGGCCTTCTTCTTTTTCTTCCTCCCCGCCCCGCTCGCGCATTTGTGTGTACCCTCGCCGATTTAATTCGACCGGTCTAACCGCATTTCGTCCGTATCATTATTCCGTTGTGCCTCTTGTGCGTGGGCGGCACCGCCGTTGTCTACGCATCGACTGCCAGTCGACGCGGTTCGATGCTCCCACTGTTGTTCGCCGGTACCTAATTTCTCGCGGTCGCTCGAATTCACGGGGGCACAAGAACAAGATTGAAAATGAAAGGCGGAATAATTCGCCGTCGAAAACGCGAGATACGCACACCAGCTGCCGGGGAGGGGGGGGGGGAGAGGGACGGAATAATCGCGGATGTTACAATAGAAAGCACCTTGAACGTTCAGCGTCATTGATATATTTGATAAGCAGGAAGCGCAATAAAATATAAAGTGTGTTATTGGCACGGGGCTACATGCCCATAGATTATTCTCTCCCGTTTATGATACTATAAAATCGTTCGTTAAACTGAGATGGCGAGATAATTTTTAGGAATCCGTTGCTCCAACTGTTTCTTTCTAGGCTATCTTAATTACTTACAGGGAAACTTAGCGGTAACGTCTGACTACGAATAAGCTTTAGGCAGAAAAAAAAGACGTGCATCCGAATACTTGAAAAAAAAAAAGAAAGAAAGAGAGAACGTCTCGAAACGCCGCGCCGTTCGAGACGGTCCAAAGTTAGTATCGGTACAAAATTATCATCATCACATATGTACAATTGGATATGTGTAACTGCATTTCTCAAGTATTGGACGCACAGTTATACCGCCAGCATTGCGATTCTTCGGTTCAGCTATTAAATCAAGGTGACAATACGTTCCACTTTTCAATGGAAGATCGAACAAAACGTTTCCCTTTACGCGCCAACATAATCATGTCAAAAAGAGAAACGATGAATCGGCGAATTAACGTATACCGTTACGCACGTTAGGCACAATTTCTTTATCCGATTAATCATCTAATTTGCACGATGCTTCATCCTTCCACTCTTGGTCCCTCATATCCTTGACTTTTCATCCTGTCCAATTCGATATACGCCAGTGGACACGGTTTTAACTGGGTCACACCAAGTGAAAACGCGTTGCATGTAGATACATTTAGACCGTCGGTGTTTCCACGAGGGGGGAAAAAAAAACGAAACAGAGACCACCATTACGCGAAGAGAGGGAAAAAAAAGCGAAATAACTTGTATCGCAAAATTATTATTAGAATATGTGTAATAATACGTGCGTTAACGCACCATCCCCTTCGTCTTCGTTAACATAGCGTTTAAAGCTGCCAGTGCATGACGTTTTCATTAAATTGCACGCTCTTCAAGAAAGCATCCGCGACCAGGTAACGGATGCAGAGGAAAGAGACGTTTCTTCTCCCTGTTCTCTCCCCTCGTGCCTGCTCGCGGCATGCCTCCCCGCCGCCTTGTCGTCCACGCGACTGCGATGCTGCCGGAACTTACCTGCATAATGTCGCGTTACCGATTTCTCATACGCGTACGTGCCGTGAAAATGATCTCCCGACGACGGCACGGCGCGGCGCGGCGAAAGCGACGGATCTTGTAGGACGCCATGATGAGAGACGCGAGATAATAATCGCGTCCGGGCCTCTCTGCCGTTTTCGGTTCGCGGAACGAATCGGCTGCCGTGAGGCCGCGGTTGCTGAATTTCATTTTGTACAACCGTTCTCGTCGTACGGTGATTTTCTCGACCGGCCCGATACGCGTGGCTGCTCGGCCGATGAAACTGTCGTTATTGTACATCCTTTTTCTTCCTTAAGGCCACGCTGATAGCAGCGGAAAGAGCAGCATTACTCGTGGTATGCAGGTTACCAGTTGTACCTGGTTGCGCGTCCGGTTTTGAAGGGCAATTACTGGGTTAAGTTAAATATCGTAGATGATTTACTGTGATTATGACACATTGTCTAGCTGTAGCTACGAATCGGTGGAAAGTCCGGGGAAATCTCAAGTGTCTCTAATACGCTTCAACTATCGTCGAGCTAATCCTCGTGAAACTAATAAGTCAAATTAGTGCCACATATATTTACTGGCAAATGGAAACGAATATTTCTGACATTGCAGATTACGATGTTCAGTATTTTATACGGATAATAATTTATTTTTTTGCAGCGAAATAAGTTGCATCTTAAAAACGTCTAAAAATTAAAAATTCTTTAAATATTCAGCTCGAGTAATCTCGATCTTTTTAGTTATGTGTATATATAAAACATGTATTAATTAATATATAATTATATGTACATTTATCTATTTAATAATATGAAATAATATTCTTTTAATTGAAATTAATTTCTTTCGAATTCCAATTCTTTTAAACAAGGAAATTGCTTGTTAATAATTATAATAAAAATTGAAGAATGCGAAGAGAGAGAGAGAGAGAGAGAGAAGAAAGCGGCAAAGTTATAAAATATTTCTGCATATATTGTAAGTCTACATTTGGAAAGAAATCGCTTGTAATTCTGAAAAAGAATTATACGATTTGCATTCCAGTGCAATAGAACGTCTGTGCCGCGCATTCTTCGACTACTTTCGCCCGCGCTCCTGAACTTTATCCTATTTTTATTGTATCTATTTATGCATGGAAAATGTGGTATAGCGGCGCATCCGGTATATGATTGTGCTACGAGTTCAATAGACCGTATTTCACGGCCTTACGTTACGCTTTATGGCTACGAGTGCAAGTGCAATGTTATGTATAAATAGAAGCACTCGGTCATGAACCACGGTCACTCTTACGAGAGTGGCGATTTCCCCTCAGGAAATTTCTGACGCACCAATTTCTTCGGCCGGCAAGCTGCAGGTGAACTTAACGATGAAGCTTTTTATTCTTTGGGATAAGATGGAGACGTCTCAGTTGTCGTTTTTTTTTATTACAAAAACAGGAGGTGTCATAATGGAAGCACGCAGTCAAACATCAAATAAATATTAATAATATAAGATACAACGAATAAATAACGAACTCACGTAAATCTACGTATATAAAACAATGAGCATCTCCCAGAGGTACTGGTGACTGGCCGTGGGATAAATCGACCGTTATATAGGATAAATTGAAAAAAAATCGGGACAATAGAAAAGAAAAGAGTCGGAATATGAGAGATCACGTAAGCATAAAAAAAAAGGATAGGCAGAGATTTGAAGAGATTTTAAACTGAAGCTAGCGGCACATTTTCTCGAAGTAGGAGATAGACTAGGTATTATACATAGCAGGAGCTTCGATAAGAAAGGAAAAAGGAAAGAAATAATGAGGAATGCGGTGAGTGAAGTAGGCGTGAGCGTAATGAAAGGGAAGAGATTCGTCAGAAGAAAACGGAAGAGAAGCGAGAGGCGGGAGGAAAACTTTCTATGGTACGATTAAGCTTGTGGTTGGGGTTGGTGGGCGCGATAGGCAATCTCATGGGCATCCTGAGGCAGACTTCTGGCCCAGCCGTGTCCGCTGCTACCGTAACCACCGCCGAAGTCGCCGCCGCCGCCGCCGCCGCCGTAGCCGCCGTGGTCGTCGTGGCTGACGTGGCTGGTGCTGTGATGCGGATGCGAAACTACTTCGTAGGTCACGTGTTTCTGGTGAGAACCGAGAAGCTTCTTCAGTCCAATGATAGCCGAGATCACGAGAGCGATCTTGCCCACGAGCAGAGCCTTGCCGGCGATCATGGCAATCGCGCCGAGCGCCAGCGGCAATAAGGCGGCCGCTTTCAGGGCCATGGCCATCATCAGGGGTCCTAAGATTTTCTGTGCTTTCTCTGTAACGTTTCAAACATTTGCATTTTAATTTTACTTCCAGATAGGCGATAAATATTCATTTTAGTGCTTTTATTGGATTATTAGAAATTTTTATTTAGAAAGATTTATTAGAAATATTTAGTGCTGTATAATTTTTCAATAGCTTCTTGGCCTGATTTTTCTTGTGCGTACAAATATAATTCAAGATCATTTGTCTTAGTTATTTATACTTTATACTATACTTTATTTTAATGAATAATAAATGCTTAAAAAGATATCTCTGATTTTGAAAAAAATCATACTTTTTACATGTCTATAAAATTTATAATTATAATATTATAATTTATGTAAATTAACCTGCTGGGACATTTCAAATGGAGATTGGCACGTACAATGCATTTATTGCTAACTGTGGAATTAAAAATGTGAACCACAAAGTTTAATACCATCATTATTCTCTTTTCACACTTTATGGAGAACGGGAATCTGAGTGCGTCAGTTGTAATGTGTAGTCGGTATATTTGAGAGTATATGATTTTCGCTTTACGATGCCAGTTATCCTGTTATGCGATGTACTCTTAAGGTATCTGTATCTGCTTTCACGGAACGAATAGAAAATAACAAATAATGTACAATGAAATATTATTTATGTGAGAAATTCACATTCTCTTTGCATGCTTATTTATCTTTATTAATTGATTTTTTTAGCTTTTATTCATTAATCTTGCATTTAAACTCAACTTGGTAAAAATTCTCAAGAAAGTTTCAATAGAAGACAATAATATCATTTCTCAAATAGTACAATTAGAATTAAAAAATCTAATGAAATATAAAATAAATACGACGAAAAAAAAATATATATATCTACAAATTTTGCAAAATGTTTTAATCGAAATGTAATGATTGCCATAATGTAATGATTGCAAGTTAGTCCATGCAAATTTGCAAATGATGTGATATAATCTTGAATAAATTTGTATGGAAAACTGATCGTAAATATTCATACGCTGAAATTAATCATTCCGTAACAGTAATAGCAATTCACAGATAGATAAACAAATGCCAAGGTACGAACGCGCGTGCAAGTCAATTGTTCGCGCATCGTTTGTAAGCCCGGTAATAATAGTCCTCTTTAAATCACGCCGATTTAAGTCACGCCGATCACGGAGATGTTAATGTTTTTTAAAGTGGAATAGTCGAAGGTCAAGGCGAAGTACCACGCTGGAAAGTATGTCAAAAATCTTGCGCGGCAGGATCTCTCTCGCTCTCTATCTATCTCTCTCCCAACCTTTCAGTATCATCGGTGCTCTCCTCGTCCGTTGAGAGGTTCAAGGGGAAGCGGAACCAGTTTCTCAGTGGGTCAACGTCTGCGACCGGTATGGGCTTCCTCGTCGTCATCGTCGCTGTTCACACGGCGGCAATGAACGCAGAGAACTCCCATACCACAGCTGACGTTGTCCCGATGAACCGTGATTACCTCTTCGTTATGCAAAAAAAACCTATTTCTTTTCTTTTCTATTATATCTCCGTGTGACTTAAAAAAATGTTTCTATTAAAAGCAGAAGAATACGACTCGACAAAGAAACATGAATGAAAATATTATTTGTGTGTTAATAAAAAAATATAAAGCCTCTAAAAAAACTTTAGTTGCACGCGCAGAAATATAATAAAAAAACTATAAAATTCCGAAATTATCAGAGATATATATCTAAATGTTTGCATAAATAAATACTTTTTATTGGAGCATTATCTCTTAAAATGTCGGCGTAAATTAATTTATTTTTTACGTAGATTATTTAATGAGGACCCTAATGATTAAAACTTCTGATATTTATAAATGCAAATATATTGAGAATAACTCTTGGTGTAGCTCGCAGAATTACTTGATTGCTAGTTTCGCTTTTAAAGCGATCTTCTATTTAATAAGTGTAAGCAATCACTGTAACGAAATTTCCCCGCGAATAACATAATTAGATGCTTTCCGTAACCGGTTCTGTGTTACGTTCGTGCGCATCTAAATCCTTTACATAAGATATGAGTTCGATCACATGCTATACTCACTCTTTTTTCCACGGCTCTCGACGGCATTGTCGCTAAAGTCCTCGAAGCTGCGTCCGGCAGACTCAATCGCTCCCAAAATATCGCTACCCTTGAGGTCAACTTTGACCGAATGCGTCCTCAGGAATCTTCCAAGACGATCGAACAATAGCGTATCCAAATCGCTGGATTCGATAGATCTGCCAAAAATGCAAATAAAAATATAACAGCTTTCTCAGTATTAAACAGCTCGACGTTCAAATTTGCATAATTGCGCGATTTCAGGATTGACAGAACGACCGACAACCAACCTTGGCGCACCCTCGCCCTCGGCGTTGGACGTTTTCACAACGGTGATGCCCTCGGACAGCGTGATGTCTTCCTTGTCGGCCAGCATCTTGTCGACGTACGTGAATACTTTGTACTTGATACAGCTCATGGATTCCTTCTTCAGGCAATCGGAGTATATGCTCGCCACCATATCAGTCTCACTCCCGCTGGCCTTGTCGTTGGTCGGCAACGCCAGGGTGGCGGCCAACGCCGCCGACACCCACACGAACGTCACGAAATGCTTGGCCATCATCACCGAAGTGCTCGACTTCACCGCGCTTTACGCGTCTCGTACAAACGGCGACGCCGAAGATATCCTCAAGTCGCGTGTGTCCACTGGCGTGCAGTTCCGTTTCTCGACTCTTCCGTGCCCCTCAACGTGCAGGCGCGCTGTACGAATCAAGCACGCCAGGATGCGCCGATGCTGACTCGTGTGTTACATCTAAAAGAGGTTGCTTTGCTTTTATACCGAAGTATCGCACGAGGGGAGCCCTCGTGGGTTCGCAGGCCATCGGGGGTCCGCATTCGCTTCGTACGCTCTCTCGTCTCCCTCCTTTCGCTGCTCCTCTCTCGTTACCCTCCCCACCCCTTTCTCTCTCTTACTCGTCGAGTAAGTACACCGGGTGCCACAGGATCTCCCCACGCTGACGTCCTCCCTTTTCATTGACCTCCCTCTCGTCATCACTCGCTTATTTTGGCAAAGTAAAAATCGCCAAAGTGCGAGAAAAAGGAAGAACGCGAGGTAGAAACGCGAGCAAAAAAAATTGAAAAAAAAAAGAGTATATAGTACGGAGAGATTCTTACATTCAGTATCTCGATACACATCCGATATTCTGTAGTCCGAATTAACACGTATTCTCAAATTGCATTCTTTTGGCCAATCTTCCCCTCTTCCTCTTCTTTGTATTTCTCCACCTACTCTTCCTACTGACATATCTGACATATTCTCACGCTATGGACCTACTTTGAGCCACATTAACCCGCGATAGAAGGGGAACCTCTTCGGTACCAATTGAGACCAAATACGCCGAAGGAAGCTCCGTGTACAACGAAGGAAACCTAAAGCCATCCAGGACGACGGAAAAAGTACATGTAGATCCTATATAATTTGCCGCACCATTTCACCCGACCACCCGTGCCTACTATTATTACGACGTGGAGTGTTGTGTGACTTGAAATGACCATCGCGAACGCACAAGTCCGTGTGCATCGCGATGACGTTGATTCGAGACGCCTAATCAAGAGGTTCTGGCCAACTGTGAGATGCCTGTCGACGATCGGCCGCCGGTGCGCAATTCACGGAACAAAATTCTAGAGCTCTTAAAATGAGTTATTTCTCGATATTTCTCCTTGTTTATGCAAATAACCAGAGGCACTTCGGCCGCTCCAGATATCTCGGCTCAACGAGGCCATATAGTTTCGATAGATATACCGGCGCACACCGCCGTGTATGTCTCTCAAAGATGAGGAGTCCAGTATCGGCGGATGCGATTACAAGGTCCATTAGCGACAACTGATGACTCATATCGTACAACTTCGGCTTCATTAATTCATTGTACTAAGTAGCACGATGTAGAGCACGAGGAATCTAGATACTAGTGGCTTACGGTAAACTGTAATTATTTTCGTTCCTTTGCGCAGCTTTCCTAATTACAATGGTGAGCCATGGGAACTATTGTGTACTATCTGATCGCTTAATTTTTGGAAGTTGCGATTTATAGCGAGCGTTTTAAACATACAGATAGGGAGAGAACTGCACGAAGAACATCTCCGTAGGACATAACTCTTAACGTGTCGAAGGTATTTAATTGTTGTTGATGATGTTGCTCCACCTTCGGAAATTCATCGGTAAATGATGAACACGAGATATCATCCCTGAAACGAGGTCGCTCACCTATTTATAACTGGGTCGAGAGTTGGGCAATCGTTTTGGTGTCTTTCTCTCTCTTTCTCTCTGTCTTTTGCCTCCCTTTCCTCTGTCTCCGTCCCTCTTGCTCTCTCTCTCTCTCTTTTTTCTTGCTTTTTCTCACCGTAACGATGTTCTCGATCCCGACTTCTCTCGGGGATCAAGATCCCCCCGGTACGCGAGAGCGAATGTCGCCTTGAGCGAAATCACACACCTGACGCGGCCTGTAACCCAGCGAGTTCTTTAAAACAGCTTCGAGCAAAGTGAACAAAACACATCAAACAGAAAATCGTCATAGCCTTAAACAAAAGCAAACTCTTCTAGTCCTCGATACTTTATTAGATCGAGAAATAACCGACATTCTCGTATCTTCAACGATTTGTCTAATTCGATTTAGCAATAAACATTTGTATTCACACTCATGTTTAGTACTACAATATCGAAAGTTGCTGTTTATAATTAAAATATCTATCAAATATTGTTTAGTTAAAAATTTTTCTATCGATACGTTTCCCATCTTTAGATCGCACTGATACATCAAGGAAATCGCAGAAAGCGGAGTGCTTCATTTAATGTTCCTCGGGACTTGTGCATGCCGCAGGGGAGACAGAAAGAGAGATTCACTCTGCGCGAACACGTGAAGAGAGCGTCGGGGAACAAGTGATGAGAGAAACCGGAGTTCGAATATCGCGACGCTCCTGCGATACTAATTAGTCAGCCGCCGAAAGCAATTAAGCACAAGAGCCGCAATTAGATTTCGTTATAGCAGATATATATCCACACTCTGTGCGACTACGTGACCCTGGCCGTCAGTCGTTGAAAGTCACGGGAAAGGTAACGGTCGCCCGGTGATTGTTTCGAAATCGCGGCGCTCGGTTAAGTTCAAGGTGTTCCAGCCAGCATCTTAGTCGACGTACAATGCCAGTGTATAAACCAGTGAATGCATACTTTTATAAATGCATTGCCGTTATATACCAAGATCATAAACCGTCTAATCTGCCAAGTAAAAGTGCATTTCACAAATAAAATCTCACGCGAGAATATTGTAGAGATTAAATGATTGAAGAAAATAGATAAGGAGCGTGCGATAAATTTTAACTCGCAAATTTGAAAGATTGAACGATTTGATTTAAGTTTAAATAAGTAGAATATAGACTTCTATTGTAATTCCGACACTGTAAACAAGTAGGGTATAACCAAGAATATAAGTCATCCAAAATGTTTTAAATTGCTAAGTGTCTCGCCGGCGGCGTGGCTTTGCCCCAGAGAAATATTTGAATCGCCATGCGAAATGACAAGATCGGCATTCTATGCCAATTGGCGGCGATATGCGCGTCTAATAATGACCTAGGAAATCGACCTATCACTAGGAAATCTAGTAACCCAGTGACGCATGAGAAACTCTCGAAACTAATCGTGACGTGAGAACCATAGCTGGATTTAGATGCGAGTAAAAGACGCGATCGACACGGAACTTTACGACTCTCTAATAATGAGACGACGACCGCTTGGCGCTATCAACGCGGAGAAATTCCGCTTTTGTGAGCTCGAAGAACGGTTCTATTCATCCGCTTGCATATCCGTAACGGCGGGCCATAATGCCAATTTTCAGGACACTCTTTCTATTCGATTCATGTTTTTTTCATCATGTGATTGCAGACGAAATGCATACTCTTGTCGATTTTCCAAAATGTTTCAAATACTGAAGATATACTCATTCATCTTATACAAAAATAAAAAGATATATCTCTTTTTACATGTAATAAAGAAGCTCAAGTGCATAATATATACATAGCTTTGAAAATGAAATAGAAAAATTTAAACTTTAATAAAGAGGATAGTTAAAAATTTATTAGGAAACAAGATATTTGTTCCAATCTCAGTAGTATTGATATAGCATATCACGTTGCGCTCGGCTGTATTATGAATGAAAGTAACTCCTCTTCCTCTCGAAGCAATTTCGCATCTTTTTCTCCGTTGTCCTTCCCGCGACCATGTCGTGGTCGTTGTTGTTACAGAAGAGCGTAACGAAGCATGACAATCGCCTTTTTGCATCAGTGCATCACTCCTCTTTGCACCGTTCTTATATCTCATGCTGCGTCTCTATGCAAATAATTCATTTTTCGTTGTGTCTTGCCGTATGCGAATCTAATTCTATTTATTCCTCTTCTTGCGGTCTAAAGCAGATTATTTATGTGTATGCGCGATCTATCATGCGACAGAATCATCTCCGGCCGTTAAAATAAATCATAGGTTCTATTCTATTTCTCCAAATTTATTATCAATCTGTTAGTTCTTCTTTCCTTGTAACAATCGCATTTTTCACCTTGTGAAATGCCAGTTATCGCAGTCCACACCGTCGTATAATCGATCTTAATCGCATCGTTCCAGAAAAGACGATATTATATACCCTGCACATACCTATTATCGAAGTAAAATCCTTTTTATTGCTGGAGTTTTAGCGCGGCGCGAGGAAGAAACGCGTCATTTTGCCTCAACCTCCTTTCCAGCTATTTATTTTTCTTCTATGTAGGACTTAAGGACATCCGTCTCGAGAGATTTAGTGTTGTATGCCTATCCTCTCGACCCGATTAGAAGTGATGTACGTGTGCCGCGACCTCTCTTCGACCTCCGGCCGCCACAGACCGAGGAAACAATCGACTCTGCCCGGATGCACCTGAGACATGCACTTTCCCCTGCAACCGTACGAGAATGCCGAGAGTCAGCCGGCATTTCCATCTCGTCGGCTTGGTTTCGAGCGGCCGCCGCGCTGGCCGGATGACTCGTCAAAGAAACAGAACGCTCGCGATGTATTAACGATTTCGAATGTGCTCTTTATGCAACGCGGCCGCCGCGAAGAGTTTCGCTCGTGAGAAAAAAAGAATGTTTCGGACCTTCCTGGAAGACTGGAAAGTTACCGCTGCCGGCGCGGTAATTTCTCTTTTTCGAAGCTTCTCGGCCGGCCCATGAATTTGCCGGTAATTTACCGTGATTCGACGATGATTGAAAACAAGAGCAATTGTTAATAGGAAATGGATAAAAAAAAGACTTCTTTAGTGGAGTTGATTAGTGGAGTTAATTGAAATTGATTATTATTTTTAAATTAAAACACTTTTACTGTTATCTTGCGAAAATATCTTGTAGAGTAAAAAAGACAGAAATTTTAAATATGGAAATATACAAGTAGAAAAGGAATTTCAATAATTAACATATTTGATTTTTTTTCAAATACTTTTGATGAATTACAAAGCGTACAGATTCGTAGCATATAGCTTAATATGTT
>JAJVSH010000078.1:356568-377389 GCA_021460005.1 Tetramorium alpestre | reverse complement strand
GTGACCTTTGCCTGACCAAAATGACTTCAAAGCGATGAAGGCGGAGATGAGGAGGGAAATGACGGACGCTTCGATCGCCTTCTTCGCTAAGAATGTGATTACAAAGTACGAGACAACTCCTAAAATGCCAAGTTTCACTTTTGCGGCGATCAAGAGAGGCAGGATTGCTTTCAGAGATCCCTTCTTCTTGGCTCGACCTAGAACGTTAGAAGAGATTTATTAGATTAAGATCAATCAGATTACGTTATTCGTTCAAATAATTATAATATACGTAACGTCAATTTAATTTTGCCACAGTACATATCGATATTATGGAAATCTGTGTGAAAATGATTAGCAATGTATCTATCAATTCTCTAATGCTATACCTTCAACAATCTCATCGACAGCTTGTCGAATTTCTGGCGGAGCAGATTCGCTGATGGAACTTATTGATTCGTGGATCTTCTTGAAAACAGATGCGAGATTGATCTGAAAAAAAATTGATGATTTGAATTTTAACTGTACCTCTGGATATGAGATAGAATGAAATAAGAAACTTTATTAATCATCAGAGCTACAATAATACCTATCGATCAATAATATCTTAAGATGCTAATAGAGTTCTGTGATTTATAACGTCTTGAGATGGCACTTAAGAAGGCCTTAAATATAAGAACGGACTATGAATCTTATGTAATAGTTTAAAGTTTCAACAATTTTTTATGTACCCTAAGACTGCGACCGGTCAAAAACTGTCCGGTTTCCTCACTAACAAAATTCTCGAGGGAATTCTGTCTTTCCACGATGTCATTAGCGGTCTCCATCTCTTGATCATAAGCAAGTTCCTTGCCAGCTCTGGCGTTGACATTACTCTTCACGAGGTTGACTCCGTTCACAAGTTCCAGTTTATCCTTAGCGAAGAATTCCTTGGCGGTTCTGTATAGGGTCTTCTGCATACAGGATATGCTGTCTTGCTTCAGGCATTCGTCAATGCTTTGTCCGGCGGTGAGAACGACCGCGGTCATCAAGATTAAGAATTTCTTCAGCACCTTCATGATTCCTCGCAAATTCCACGAGACGTTTTACAAAAACACCTTACAAAAATCTGATCGCGGCACGACACGTATTCGTAAGAGATATAAGAGATTTGTAAATACCGATGGCTCTAGGAACTCGGAGAATTTAAAGAACCGCCATATGGAGCCAAATTTTGTGTGGTCCACAGAACAATCTCTAGCTTATATTCGGTGGGCCCCTCCCTTACGGTCTCTGTCTAGAGAGACTGCCCCACCAACTTCTTTTTTCTTCTTATTTGGCATGCATGAATGCGTAATATTCTATGTGTCGTATATGTATTTGTCCGTTTAATTGTATGTGTGTTCACCCAATAGACGAAAGTATACGGTCGAGGTTTGGCCATGCCGCCCATCACGATGCGACCTGTGACCTACCTACGACAAAACAAATAGAGGTTGGGCGTACAGGTGCTAGAGACAACGCTTCGAACACTAGTAAAATCGCTTTCTTCCAACAACGATTTTCTTGTGCATACTGGACTAACTTGACATTGTGATATGCATCACACACAGGATATGCAATTTTTAGTTGAATGTATTGTATGAAAGTTCCGACCGAATGAGAATGTAATATATAGAATAAGAAAATGGATTACACAACACGTAATACATTACATTACTGGCAAAATTACTCCGACGATTGAATGGAAGATGTCACGCATTAGATATTAAGTACCTCTATTTTTATACATAAGACAGCAATTTTACTTTACCTAATTTTAAAACTTTTATTCCACTAAGCTTTACAAATAGTATGAGTTTAACAATATTTATATCAGAAACAATATATTTTAATATAATATAAAACTACAAAAATTACTATATTTTAAATAATATTTATCTTTTACACATAAATAATATATTTTAGTAGACTTAAAAAATTTTTTATNAAATATATATATATTATATTAATGATGATTAATTTAATATATAAATATTTAATTCATGCACATGCTATGCAGGAAAATGATAAATTATTACTTTTTATAAATAGACTTATGCTCGCTTGAATTCAACGATGTTTCTAGTTTGTCCTAATTATTTTACGCATTTACATATTCAAAATTGGAGAACGGATGGGACCCGAATTTCAAGAATGTGTTAAATCTCATGTAAATAATCTCTCGAGAAAGCTCTTTTCTTTTAAACTCCAACATTAATACTAATCGATTTCAGTAAGTGTCAGTTGTGTCTTAATTTATTACTTCATGTGTGCGCGTGCGCGCAATATTCGTCATTATTTTCAATGAAAGACTTAATAAGAAATGATGTCTCAGCGTATCTATTTATTTCAAGCTACAGATATTACTTCAATCGAGTAGAAAGTGTATATAGATTATGTTGACAGATTCAACTGCTAAACTCAAGGAGTAGGGGAGGCAATAATGCATTTATTATGATTTATTAAATAGCAACAAACTGTGTTTAATAAGCTTATATCATAGCTTATTGCACTTCTTAGTAAAGAAAAAAGAAAAACGATAGTGGGACAACCGGATAAATAATTCAATCTTTATGTCTGATAAAATCCTATACTCTTACTACTGAAAACCTCATTTGTGAAAACACCGCTGAGTCGGATACACGAGGCTTGTCTAAGCTCGTGTAAGCGAATAGTAATATAACGAGCGATAACTTAAGTAGCTCAACTAACTTCCTAGTGGTGACAATCATCGTTGCAGTTCAAGGGGAAAAGATTGCCTTGCTCTCTCTTCGTAGATGGATCCTTCGTGCATGCGTCGTACATTTAAGGCACGGATACGGGACACGATTGGCATGAATGAAAGAAAACTAGTATAGATCAGGTTCAAACATCCCGGATCTGACCTTCATCGCGGCGCAAACAAATACCACTTTCTATTCTAACCCTGCAACTCTCACGGGCCATCGGATAACGCCTCTTGTCATTTTCATTTCGTTCCCTCCTACAAGCACTGTAAAATGGTACAATGCAACAATCAAGAAAACCTTCGCATTCAGCAGGCGTATGTGTACGGCGTGGGTTTCAATTCCGAGAAAGTGAAACCCCCTCGATCTAAAACCAAAGCAATCGAAAAATGTGTATACGAAAATTTTTTATTTTAGGGACTAGTCAAAATTTCCAATGCGCAGAAATGTAATCAGAAGTGTACGCAAAATATTAAATGTTCACTTACACTTTGGAAAAAGAGAAGCATATTAAAAACAGGATATCATACTTTTTTACTTAGAAAGTATGATATTAGATTTCTATATAGAAAGTGCGTTCTCTTTCTCTCTACATTTTTTTTTGTCTTTAAAGACATGTAACTCGGAACTTTAAAATGAGAAACACGTTCCACATATTTTTACAGTATACGACGTAATATTATGGAAAATCTATATAATGAACATCACTCAATTACAAATTTGTAAGGCTTTCTAGCAACACTTATTCCTTTTTATCGTTTACGTATTACAATCATTACTTTCCTTTATTACTTACATATTTAATAAACTGAGATTATAAGATAGACGAGAGGAAGTGAAAAAAAAATTGCATGCTTTGCACACCTTGTACATTCTTCACTATTATTAAAAATCACACGCCTCTCTTTGTTAATGCACATAATCACACGAAAGAGCACTCTCGTGCTTGAACTCGGTCAACGAATCCTCTCGTTATCCCGTCTCGTAAAGAAGGGATTCATTGAAAAGCAAGTTTAATAACAACACAGTTCTTAGGCCGAATCTTACGCCAATGCTCATTCATCCTTTCTCGGTCATTGGGTAGCACTCAGAATCCTTTCGTCGATCCTTCACTCCCAACAGAAGAGCAAGCCTTAAAAAGTAAAACCAAAGTTTCTCCTGTATATACAACGACAGCAATCGTTAAACCACAGGCACGCCCATCGCGGTAAAATCACTATACTTTGCGAATACGATGTAGAGTTGTAGATCCGACATATGATTCCATTCAGTGAAATGTAGATTAAGAAAGGATATTTCAATTAAACAGAATACGTCAATTCTTGTTTTTGTCACGTAAATTATCATTAAAGTAATTATTATCATAAAAAAACCTACTTAGTCGATTAGATTAGTCTTAACTCTAGTCGAATGAGTAAAAGTTTCAATGTTTTAACAAATTATGTCAAAGACATCCTGCATTTATAGAAAAAACCGATATAATCTGTTCTATTTAAATTAATTATTTTATTATTTTATTTAAAAAGCCGAAAAATTTATATTCCAATTTATCGCTACTTTTAATTTTCTTTTTGTTTTCATTTTAGTTTTACATAAAATAATACGTATTTTATTAAAACAATTATTGTTAACTAAAATAATTCTAAAATTATAAGTCCTGATAAAAATTAAAACATCCTAAACACGTTATTAATTTTTCAAGTTTTTCTAAAAAAATATATGAAAAGATTTTATTGTAGAGAGGCTTTACTTACTTTAAAAAAATAAAAACTTATTTCTTTTTCTGTTGCACTATCGGTTGATACATGTAAATGTGTAGAGAGGTCATTCACCAACTTTCGGGGGTCAGGTTTTTTTCCAGACCAATATGCCAATGAGTCGAAATATTCCCACGGTATCTAGAATTCCGTGTTCAAAGACAGAGTCATTCAAAAAGCGTATCGATTTAGGGCAGCGACGTCCATAAAAGCGTATCCAGCAACCGTGTTGCGTTTCCTGTCCCAAATCGGAAAGAGCCGGTGGTCTTCGATATTCTAGCCTTCGAACTTGTCAGTAACTGGTTTAATGTCTGTCAATCGACTGTGCTAGGAATTTCTGATGCAATGTTTGATCAATTCTACAATGCCACAGTGCCCGCTGGCCATCGACATGTGTATGACCTGAAAAATCGACCGGTAGCCAACCAGATCGAATTTGAATTTTAAATTTCCTTACGAGGTTTGTAATGAGTGTGGAATGTAACGGGGAATGTAACGCCACTCTTCCGCGCCCAACTGGTTCTTCTCGTCTATGGACCATAACGCGGTTGCTGTGCCAGAAAACACGCTATTAACCCTTTCAATGCATTATAAGCAACAAATCACAAATCAGCTATATATTTTATATTAGTAGAAGATTTTATATTAACAATGAACGTTGAAGGCCGTCTAGGTCATATCTCTAGTTAAATATAATTAATAGGATAGGACAGGACAAGAGAGTCGAAGAGAAAGATAACCCAACTAACAACAGATACATTATCTATTCGTTTTTCAACACAGAGTTGTGAAATTTATCAAGAAAGATCAAAGGGAAGAAAATTAATTGTGCATTTCCATTAACCATCGCGTTAATAATAATTGCAATTCATTGCTGCTTTCATTGGATATAATAAAGATATCCGATTCTCTCTCAGTTATTCGTGCATATAATGCATTAACGTCATCCTTTCTAATCATTAGGAAAGTAGCGCGATGTCCATATGCATGTGCGGTTAACAAAATTAAGTATGAGAATATGCAATTAAATTGCGTATGTTGAGTTTGGCGAGGCATTCGATTTGCATACTCGCTAGCGCAACAAATGACGAATTAATCGATCCGACATTCCACCTAGATGAAGTCGCAGCAGTCGCTGAGAGGCGCGACCAGCTCCGCTCGGGACTGCATCGCCGTTTGAGCTGCTTTCAGCGCGCGTCTCCACGTTTTATGATATTTCGAAACGTAAAAAAGGAAACGATCGGTATGTATGCCAGTGGGTCTCAGCCGGAGCTCTCTTTCCTTCCCCTACCGCGTGGAGAAAGAAGGAGCCGAGGATCGTAGTAGGAGGGACCCCAACACGGAGAAGAAATGGTGCGCGAGAGATGCGTGGAGAGAAAGAGGATTCGTTCCTCTCGCACACCACCGTGCCTTTCTTTCCTACCTCTTTCTCCCTCGCTGCGTGCTTTTTCCTTCCATCGAGCCTCTCCAATCCTGCTTCGCGTCTGGAGCCACGTGTACGCGCGCGGGAACAGCACCGCGGATAAAAACGAGCAGCGGCATTTCTGTGTCTGCAAACGTATTCGCACAATTCATCTTTGAGTCTGAAAGACTCAAATTGACTTCCTCGAGACTCATACCGAATTCCTCATACAAATCGCCGCAGAGTCCCGCTACATTCCAAAGCTCAAACGACTCTAAATCTCTTTTTACTTCGCTTGAAATACGATCTTGGATCTAAGCGAGGATATACGAGGCGCATAATGTGTCAGCCGCAATATTAATCAGACCCGTTGCATACAAGCCGGTACAAGCATCGCGCGGTGCTTAACTTTCGATGCGCTATCGCCATTAGTCCACTTAGGTGACATTCGCACCTGAACTATTATTAGCTGTGCACCGCGCGCGCGCGTTGCGACGTACGTTCTAGCTAAGTAAACGCGCATCCAGTAAACGCAGGTGAACATGCGACACGGTAGGTCGCTGGCACACTTTCCTCATTGGCTCGATTCGTTACCTCGTTCCTGCGATTTTCCAATGTTCCGTGCGCAAGTAAACGGGAAACATTGCCGGGCTCGACCCAGCGAAGCGTGTCGCTTCATTTCCAAGCCTGTTATGCGAAATGGTCTTATTAATCTCCAGTGATAAACGATTTTACGCTAGCTCGTCCGAAAATTACATACTAAACGCCTGCTCCTGCTCAAATTAACTTTGCGATTTATATCTTGCTTAACGTTTGATTAAAGTAACGTGGCTTCATTAATATTATATCGAGGCGTTTTCAAACGGTTCGCGTTTTCAATTGAGATGGTAACAAATGTAGAAACACGGTATTTCGTATCTTCCAAACACGTATGCTTTATTAACACAATATGTGTAACACAAATGTGTGTTGCACAATAATAAATACGTGGATAAAAAAAAATAAATAAATAAATAAAAAAGACAAACAACGTACTTTGGTTTCTTTCTGTGCGTGTCTATGATTTTTCACTGAGAGTCCTGTCAAAGTGGCAGACCAATAGAGATCAATTACCACGCGTTTCTCATGAGCAAGCATTTGTTAAATATCACTTTCTACCGTGGCTGTCAATCAGTACCTCAATCATTGTCGTTTCGTCGATGTCACTGTCACTGATCTTCGCGTCGCGTCACGTCCTCAGTCATTTTCCAGCGTCCATTAACTCTCCTACCGCGACTGACGTTTGCAGTTTTATAAATATACAGAAACGAAAGCTACGTTGTGGAAAGGGTGCACGTTTGCACTAAATGAATGTGTCGATGATAAGAAGACAATGATGATATGATGTTGAAATGCAAATTATGTGAGTGCAATGTCAATGTGCCATTGTCAACGTAGTTCATCTAGTCGTGTCTATCTGAGAAAGGCTCTAACGGCGATAAGAGAGTTAAGGAGCCGGAGTACCAATTCAATCTCGCGGTTGGTGCAATTAACGATCAAAAGTATCAAGACGATCCCAGGTTAGCGTAGAGATGGGCGTATCCTCTGTAGGGCAATTGTGTAGAATCGATGTCTTCGACTGATCTCTTCTTGCGATGATGATGGCCAACTTCCTGCGCGTAAACGACGTGATGGCCGCCGTGATCCTCGTGGCCTCCCGCGAGCTTCTTCACAGCTACGATCAGTGACAGCATCAAGGCCATTGCCGAGACCATCAACGCCTTCATAGCCAGGAGACCCAATGCGCCGAAGCCCATAGCAGCCATCATCTTACCTAGAAAAGTTAGAAAAAATTAATTTTACATTAAAATAGAATTTTAATTATAATACGGAATAGAATGTAATGAATAAGATTATATCAAAAACGTAATAACAATTACGTAATAACAAGATACGCGTAACGACAAGTAAACATGATACGCTTAATTATGAGCATTTAGATATAACTAAATAAAATAAACTAAATAAAATTGAAAGTATAGTTTATAAAATTTAGTATGAAACAATATATTAAACAATATATGTATGTTTATCAAAATTAGCAAAATATAATACATAAAATCAAAAATGATAATTATTTAGCGTTCTGATATTTATTATATTATATTTAAATATACGAAATATTTTTGCGCATGAAGCAAGACATTAATATTTAACGCGCATATGTATGGCTATAGTGTAACAATTACTTTCACATAATTACCTATTTCAATGATGATAATGACTTCTTTGCGCAATAATAATTATTCACGAGCACTTACCCATCATAAGCGCCATTATAAGGATTCCGCCGCCGCCGCCCTTCTTGCCGCCGCCGCCGCCGAAACCGCCGCCGCCGCCGCCGCCGCCACCGCCGCCGAAACCGCCTTCACCTCCCTTCCTCGCTGAAAAATAGATATTTTAAGAAAATTGTCGCAAAAATCTCCCGACATATATATATCATCGTATAGATCGCTAATGAATTACCAACCTTCACCCTCGGAGGGCAAACTCTCCTTCAAGGCAGTTTCGATGTTGGGTGGGAGTAAAGACGGCAGCTTAACTCGCAGTTCTCTACCTTCTAGGAACTGTAAGAAGGGTCCGAGGCCTCCGAAGCCCTTCAAGACTCTAGCCTTTCGGGAAGAGCCGCTTCCGGGCACCTCGACCAAAGATACACCGTCGAACAGTTCGATGTCCCGTTCCTTGCTGGTGGTGTCCAGGAGCTGCTGTACAATCTTCCGTACGATTCGCACTCCGTGACAGGAGACCGACGCGTTCTTCGAGTCCTCCGACGTGCATGATGTCGAGAATCCGGTCCATGTGTCCTTACTCTCGTCCGTGGCGGCGTCGGTCGTATCAACGATCAGGAAGGCGCAGATGGCCAATGCCAGAAAGATGTGCAGATGCCGGCGTTCGGTTCCCGGTCGGCCGCCTATCCGAAACATCGTTTCGGATCGTGTCGAAACGAGCGCGTGTCACGAAAACAAAACGATTAGGGCTTCGTCGAAGGAGCACGGAGCGCGGAGCCTGGATCCCTAGGCTTTTTGCGTCGTCAAAACCACGAAACTAGTAAAGGAAGCCCGATCGAAACTAGTAAAGGAACGTCGCGTGCGTACGGTGAAGCTGCGGAACCTACGGCGGAGGTCCGAGTGCTGCAGCGTAAGTGCTTGCAATTCTCATTTATATAGATCTACGTGAGGGTCGGTGATTGTACCAAGAAAAAAGCAAGGAGAGCATCGGGCACGATGGCTGCCGTTCTCTGCTCTTGCTGTGCATTAGCCAGTAATTTTTCGTTCACTTAGATGCCGGTCTCCTCGACGATTCGTTTAATTCTTGTTTCCGACGCGTTTCAGAGCGTTACGGCGCGGTCAGCTTGCGAGAGCGAGCCGAGGTTCCATCATCGGCGCGCGGATGACGCCTTCACGCACCTTCCACCTCCCTTCCTCTCTCTCTCTCCGCCTATTTCCTTTACATTTTCCTGCTCTGCTAGACGTAATTCGCGTCTGGCGAGATCTCACTATTCTAGATCACGTACTACCAGCTCCCGGATCATTCGATACCCGCGGCTCTCTTCACGGCTCCGGTTCTCCTTCCTTTCTCTCTTTCCCGCGCTTTAGTAGAGCGGAAGAGAACGTACCGATTTCGAATCGTGATCGCCGGTATCGATCGTAACGCGATCGTACGCATTTCCGTACGAATAAATAATAGATGCGGCCGCGCGTACACGGCTGTTTGCGCCCATGCGAGAGAAACCAACGTGGAATTTCGCCCCGCCGCGCCGTCGTCCGGCCGCGAAGCGGATTATTCGCAATCTTGTTCCGATAGTAGTAGATTGTGTCAACGCACGCCGAGGACGACGCAGGAGGACGAGAGAGAAAGAGACTCCTACGTAGCGGGGAATGTGAGAAATGCGAATGTGTGTGTAAGGAAGGGGCAGGGTGTGGAGGAAAACGAGAAAGAGGCGAAGAGACGAGCCGGCGGAGACGAGGACGGCGAACGCGTGGAAGGAAAGGAAAGATGACTATCCAAATCTAGTTCATCTCTCCGTGTGCCTTTCTCTTCTGTTCCACTTCCCCTCGGCATTGCCCGATACCGCGATATATACCTAGCAGAGGCTGGTAGGTATAACTACAGCCGGTTCGAAATCATTCTTCCGTTCCACGACACGACTCGATCGCATACGGACGATCGTGATCGACTACCTATAAACCTTAACGAAGCTCACGTGGCTTTAAACGCACGACACGATCTATTAAAATTAGATTGGCGCCTTCGAAAGGCAGTTGCATTTATATCGCGTGTATACTTGCGGGATTCATCCTTACGTACAGAATGATACTTTTAATTAGTGCACGCTAAGCCGTGCTCTGTTTACTTTGAGGCGCAGATTTTTACGGACTGTATTTGTTACGTATTTGCATTGTATTTTAGTTCATTCATAATGTGGAGGGGAATTTATTGCGAATTTATCGCACGCGGCGTAGTGTCCGCATTAAGTATTTAACGGCCCGTAACATAATCGTGTTTTCGTAACATTATCACCTGACGAGATTTTCACATTTAAGCGTCGTCTTTTCTTTCACTGCATTCTTTCTGTACTTGTATTTCGTCCGATTCGTTATAATTAATTTTGCTAAAACTTTTGTGAAGAAATGTCAGTTAAGTACAAGTGTTTAGTAAGTCGTAAAAAAAATTGGGAAAGTCTTTCAACTAATTTAATAAATTTCAAATTATAACGATAAATCAATGTAGCCACGATAAATAATGACGTTATACTACGTAAAACTATTTGTTTTGTTTGATGGTGCTGATTCAGCAAGTATGATAATCGTAAAAATCTGAAATAATATTTTGGAAAGTGTTATGATAAATTAGCATTTGATTTGAATTTTTGAAAACCAAAAAAATTAAGAAGATTATTTGATACTTTCAAAAGGAAACACATTGAATTAGCAGATACTAAGACAATAATTGCGCGATAATAGATCTGTTGTAATGAAATTCAATCGATTTTCACCACTTTGCTCTGTTAATATCTGCGATCTAGATAATTGGATCTCGAATAAGAATCCAGGTTACCGGCAAAGATTGACCTACATATAAGAAATCAACAATTAATACCAGATCCGTCCACTTGCCACTTGATAATTTTCTGATATCGATAGCGTTGATCGTTTACCCGGCGATAAAATAGTTAACGATACGGGCACCGCCTACAAATAGCAGATGGTAACTGTTTGTAATAACAGTAATTGAGCCAGCTTAAAAAATCGTATTTATCAACGAACCTCGGTATGTCAACGATATCCGCATACGATCGAGGTTTTGGACACACCAGACTTCAATTTCTTTCTCCGCCACGCGTGCGAACGCTTTTCGAAAAAAAGAGAGAAAGAAAAAAGAATAAAGAAATTAGGTCAAGTCCGCAATGCCCCTGTACGTTGGAAATCGAAAGTCGATTTCCTGAATGGCACGAGATGAACGGTACTCTCTTTCTGCCACGCCGCGTCTGTCTTATCTCTCATGAGTATCTTCCTGCGGATCCTTTAAAACTGATCAGGATGGAGAAAGCGGACATTCTCAAATGGAGGTCAACTTATTTGAATGAGAAATGCCTGACGTATTCACGTGGTCCAGGTAGTTTTCCCTTCGATCCGATAGATTCGTGCCCAATTCCTCTTCACATAAATTTAAATTTCTTGTTCTCACTTGAATAAATATAACGGATGCATTCTATAAATATGCATATATACATATATATATTTGTAATTTGAAAAATAAATTATATGAAAGGTATAAAGAAATTAATTGGCGTGATTGTATTATTGTATGGATATATTTCAAGCTGACAAAGAAAAAAGTTTGCAGTTTTTAAACGTACAACATATTACAAGGACTTACAGCAACACGTTTTACCAAACGCTGATGCACATTACGCCATATACATAATAAGCTAGTTAAAATAATCACATACTTATATAGCTTAAGTCCCGCTAAAAATCATAGACCGGAACGTTACATTTAGCATTTAATTTAATACCTTCGGTGATTTAACTGCTAAGAAAAATTCATCTTTTACGTAAAAATCTTGCATAATAATGTTAAATCTTTTGTTGAATTATGGAATTTAAATATCAGCTATACACTCTTTGAGACAGGTATGAAATTAATTTTTTTTTTTAATTTTTCACAACTTTTACTCTTTTATAACTTGTTAACTAACATTAAACATTTCAATTATTAAACTTTAAATTTTTCATCGCACGCATTTGCAACTTTGTTTTGTTAAATAGCCAAACTAACGAAATGAATCGCCTAGATGTGAAACCGTGGTAACTTTTATTCTCGTGTCTACGCGATGTTTTGCTCTATCCGGTCTATAAGTCATCTTAAATAGACCACAACTAACGATCGTGACTAAAATACTTGTAATGCCCGGTCGTTCGCAGGGATTTATGTTTAGCGTAGTCGAGCGTATCCGTCTCGATTTACTTGAAAGTTGTTTTTTTAAAGACATCTGTCATTAAAAAAGGAGGACAACATTAAATATTAAATCTTCTTGATAATTTTAGTCCTATAAACAATGTATCAAGAAATTGCAACAAATCATTAACATTCGCTATTGTTTTAGTTATCTTTCATAGTTGAACAATTATGATCAAGTTTTATTGTGAGAAATAAATAAAGGTAGGATGTCCAGAAGTCTCTCAATTCATGCAACGTATATGTGAAGATACTTTGAAAAATTTTATTAAAAATAATTACAAGTACTTCAATATTGATGTCTAATTTTGAAAAAAAAGTCTTGATTCCATTTTTATTTTTATATGTTGGAGCATATTATCATTTTTTTCGCTTTATTATATATATAAAAAAATGTGACAAATAAACAAAGTTCTATAAAAATAATAAACAATTTATTTGTTTTTGTATAAAAAATAATATAAAAAATATTATATATTTCGCAGTCTTGTTAATTAGACAATTATAAATTAAGCATATATTAATAATTTAGAGTATAATATTAATATTATTATAAATAAAATATACATGCGCTTTATGTGGCTCAGTCATTAATTTCCGTCATTTTGGCGTTGTACATTCAAGTTATTCTTTTGTTTAAGAAATATAATAGTATATATATATATAATGTCCGTCCGTCAAGTGAATCGCTACAGGACTCTCTGTTGAAAATAGCATCTGCCAATTTCAAATACAAACGAAGTAATCGCTGAATTAATTACATAGTATAGGCGTAATTGCTTTACTATTTACTAATTATTTACAAAAATTTAGAGAATTTTATAACATACTTCTCTTTTCACAATTCACAAAATTACACCGAAGTCTTCGGAAAGACGATGGAAAGAGCTTAGAGAGTTTTTAGTATCATACCATTCTATGATAATTCTCTAATTTTGATCTCATCTTTTGCTTTAATTTCGAATGACATTTAACGTTAAAAGTAATTAACTTTGATAAATATAAAAAAAATTCTTAATTTAAAAAATAGTCTTATAAATATAAATNAATAATAAATATCGAATAAATAATAACAATAATTCAACAAGTCTTTCATGTTCATTTAACTGCATATTTAACATCAAGTATAGTCACGTTATGTATACTAATTTCTGAATTTAATCTAGCGAGAATAAAGGTTCTCAACATGAAATGACAGTTATATCCCACGTCAAATATACGGCGAGAATACAAACCGAAAGTAGAATAATCACATTTAACGTTTAATGCATGTTGTAATCCTAAGCTCTCGAGATATCACAGATCTAAATACTGTAATGTGAGAAGCGAGAAGAATATAACGCTCGTACATAATTTGATGTCCTAATGACGAGAGTCTCGCAGTATTCGCAATTATATTCACAAGTGTTCACAAGTAGAGTCGCGAAAGTAGGTAGGATTTTTGTGATGCGTATCCCCTATGCGCGTGCACATCCACGAGTCTCCTGTTCACCTGCCTACGTATCCGTAAATCGTGATGTGACAGCCTGATGTCGCCATTGTCATAAACACGTTCGTCACTGTGTGTCATTGACTTATTCATTCGTCGTGCAGTCATTCGAAGATTTAGGTACAGTAGTATTAAAGAAAAAGAGAGAATTAAGGAGGATCATAATGTGTTGACGAAACGGAAAGATGAGAGAGGAAAGAAGACGAAGTGAAATGGATAATTATGGAAAAAAATAAATATTCTGTAGGATAAAAATCTAAGGATGATTCTAAGGAATACGTTTGGTATTCAAGGATCCAAGACCGTCACAGCCCAGTGAAGAATGATGGCTGAGAAGACGTCGAATAAACGGCGGTCCGACATCTTCTCAATCATCATTTTTCACTGGGACTATCTCCTCTCAAAACGTCTCGCCTCGATCTCGGCGATTTTTGGATCCTGCTTCGCGTGGTAGGAGTCAATCACTTTACGTGCGCCGCATAAGCTAGCTCGTGGGCGTCTGGCTGTCCAGGAATCGACGTCTGTTCGTAGAAGCTCCTCGCCCAACCGCTGGAGTAACTATCGCCGTGGCCATGGTCGACCGAATGGCCGTGGTGAGGATGCGCCACTACCTCGTAAGTCACGTGCTTCCCTTGCGAGAAGAGTTTCTTCAGGCCTATTATGCTAGCCAATAGAAGCGCGATCTTCGATAGAAGGAGTGCTTTGCCGACCAAGAGGGCAAGAGCCTTGAACGCAAGACCGCCGATGAGACCGATCTTTAAGACGGCCGCGGCGATCAATGGGCCCATATTGTTCTTCTTCCCACGGCCTACAAAAGATGGAACGAATTACCGCTATTGTCACTTTCCGCGAGTTGGTCAAAGAAAAGACGAAGAACGAAACGACTTTACTGATACATAATTGTACTTTCCACAGAGAAAGCAGTAAAGTTCGGTGATGAACAGATGAATGAGCAGATGAGCTAAAGGTGAAAGCTATTTGTTTATGCAGTCGGTGACACAACTTTATTCACTGTGAAAACAGCGAAAATTGAAACCAGAGCAAAACTAATTGCTATTTAAATGTAGGATTGTTTGATAATAATTTTGATAAATATCAACCTAATTGCTTGAATTAGATCAAAATTATTTTGTCTTGTGCTGGGAAAATTTTATAATAATACTAATGTGAATATATATACATGTATAACTTTTAAATAATTAAAGCAAATGGAGAGTTTTGCAAATTAATAATGACAAATAAATAATATTTTACATGCTTAATAAAATTTAATTCAAAGCTTAATTATCAAGTTTATTTATATCAAATTCTGAAAATTTATCAAAGTGTAACGTTTGATTAAATTTTTATAAAGCAAACTAATTATTTAAAATGTATTTATTGTAATTTATCAAATACCCTGCAATTAACGTTTAATCTTACACGTTTAATGAATTTCTAACACCATGCTTATAAAGTTTAATTATAAAAAAAATTATTTATGTCAAAATTTTTTAAAATTTATCAAAGTCTAGCGTCTGATTAAATTTTTAGAAAGCAAACTAATTATTTCGAATGCATTTACTGTAATTATAGATTTTCCGGTATGTTTAATTATACACGTAATTTCCTTTGAAATATTTCTCAAAATTCTTTAAGAGTATAGCTGTAAAAGTTATAATTACCGTCTTGAACGGGTCTGTCGGAGCGCTCAATAGACAGACCCAAGTTTAACGAGCCGGTTCCGTCTTCCGACGCGGATACGACGATGTCGTCTTCAGGTAGAATTCTCCATTTGATACTTCTCGATTTGATGAAAGCGTAAACTTTGTTTGCGACGAGATCAAGAACTTGAATCTCATCGTCCTTGCTTCTGCCGGCCTCGAACGTGATCACATCCTCCGACGTCTGGCTCGTCTTCCTAATCTCGATGTCGTCCGTGAGTTCGATCGAAGCCTTTTTCAGCAACTTGTTCATGTATGTCACCAACTTCAACATCACGCAACTGCTGATGTCGTTCTGGGAGCACTTTGAGTTAAGTTTACGAAGAAGTTCCTCTTCGTACTTAGCTCGATCTGTTAGTGTCACGGACTGCTGCTCAACGACACTTATTTTTTCCTTTTTCTCCAGAGGGTTCGCCAAACATACACCGAGGCCAAACAAAACCAATATAAAAGTCGTCTTCATGGTGCTTTTCTGCTAAAACATTTCACGATATAAATCAATGATCCTTGAAAGACAATCACAAAAAGATGAGATATAAATAAAAATTATACATCTTTCTTTGCTTAACTAAAAAAATTGAAAATACAATTAATAAAAAATCTGAAATTAAAAAAAATATATAAAATACATAAGAAATTTAAAAAAACAAAAATAGATACAAATCTTAAGAATGATCAAAATCCAGATTGAAACCGAGAAGCAATTTAATGTATAAGTAACAAAACGAATTTTTAAAAATAAAATGGTTTACACAATTAGATTACAAGAACAATCGCGAGAAATCTGAAATAAAAATAATACTCAATGTCAAGAACATGCTAACTATCGACGCGCGTGCCTCGGAGCGACATACGACATGCATTCAATGATCCGCGGATAATAGAAACTGACCTACCTGTTAGGCCCGAAGGGTTGAAAGCTACAAAAGCGCAAGAAAGGAGTAAACGAGATGCGGAGATAAAGTGACGGCTCTTGTCTCGATTCGCCGATCAGCTGGCCGATATCACGCGAGGAGTCCTTCGCGCGACGCTCTTCTCTTCCCAATCCCGGTACGTGAATCGAGGAGTAGCACAAGACTTCTGAACTCGCGTCTCGCCCCGACGAGTTTATATACGTAGATCTCCGCCTTAGTAGACACCGAAGTGTGCACGTTGTTGTCGCGAGTCGACCCACCACCTCCCGCGGGAAGTATATAGCGGCCCCCTGCGAGACGACGATGACGCGGATGGCGGGTGGCGATGGCTACGGACGAATGGTAGTGGTGCCCACTTTTGCCTTTAAAACGGCCTTTGAGAGCGGCCGCGATGTGCCTGCTCAGTGGACTCGGGTAAGTCCCCCGGTGGTGGGATGAATTCGCTTTATGACTATTTTGCAAGCGCAAGCGGGGAGAGAAAATCGAGCCGAAGATAAGCTCGCCGTCCTTTGCTCGCAAACTGGTTTTTCCCGACGCGACGCGACGCCCGAAGGAGAACGACGCCAGCGTATCTCCCCTGCAGGGGAGGAGAGCGGTGTCGTCGTCCTCCTGTGTGCGCGCAAACTGGTTCCCAGCGGTGCACGGTGCACCAGCGTGTAAACCGGCGTCGTAAACTCGCGAACGAGTAGCGGCTCATCGCACGGCGCGCGCGGCCTTGTGTGTAGGTGAGAGACGGCGTGTACACACGGCGCGCGATTCATAAACAGCCGCATGGAAACACGCGAGGCCCTGTAAAGTTCTGATGGTCCATTACCCGGCCTGCCCGCCCGCGAGAACCGTGTCACGGATGTAGAGCACGCACGCCATCCATCCCCGGCGCGCGAATGCGTAAGCATCTACCTTATACGCGCGGCACGTTAATCGCGGACGCTCTGGAGCAGCGTCTCTTCAAGAACCATCTCTATCGCGCACTTATGGACTTTTAGGGTAGTAGTAGAGAGACGATGGGACTCGACCACGAGAGCGACGTGCAGGCAGGAAAGTCGAGATGCTGGGAAAGCTGGGATAAGTCTAGTTCGAAGAAGTTGCTGGAGTACAGGAGTTCGACGAAGAAACGCGTTTACGCGTTTCAAAATTATCACATTTAACTTGAAACGTTTTTCGAAAACTCGTCGAGAGATCCGATGGAGCAAGCGCGACATGTTAGATATATTAGATTAACATACTTCGGTTGCATGCAGATGCACACCGGATATACGTTTGTTCCAGAATGACAAGGATTTAGGGTATTGAGGAGAAACTCTGACGCGCGCGATATCGGTATACGTTCAAGCAATGCTCATGCGTGTGCAATGCGCACATTGCCTTATAGCAACATTATATCTAATCGCACGTTACACACATATAGACGTATGAGTCTGAGGAACAATCGAGCTACTATCGGATTCGATTAATTTTACTGCTTCCGTTGTTCCCTGTGCTATATCCTTATTGAGAAGTAAGTACTATCATGTGTCGTTCACTCGCCATTCATTAGCTCGCTCGTAAATCTGCCTACGTCACTTCGATTGCAAAACGAAATCAAAGTGCAAACGCGTAGAAAGCAGCGATGCGTTACAACAATTCCGAGGAAAGTAAAGGAGAGGCAGGGAGATGAGCGAGCGAAGGTATCGTCAACTGCACGTTTATCGCATTGCATGTCACATGTGACGGATATACGAGCTGAGTGCTGTTTAAGTACCATTCAGTAACATTTTCCAATGACTAAAGATCATTGATGTTTCGTTGGACTTGTATTACCCGTTACAAAGCTAATCTATAATAGACAAGGTGTATAGAGTTAAGAAATTATTTTAGAAAGTATAACTATATGTATAATCCACAAACTAAACTAAGCATTGCGATGCACGTTTCACGCGACTGCCAAGAGCTTATTAAACAAAATTTCATTATCTTGACGGTTAATCAAGTCATGCATCAGGTTTAATTGAATCTCTCTCTCTCTCTCTCTCTCTTTCATAAAAAAACTATTATATAGGAATTTCTCACCAAACTTGTCTGACAAAAAATCTTTCACGAAACGAATATGAAGATAAATAATAAAGATATATAATCCATGAAGAGATATTAATAGCTATTTATGTCTACTTCGTAATGAAGAGTCCGCATAATTTCGTTTGATTAATTATAAAGAAGTCTGCAGACTTCTCTTCCGTTTGTCCAAAATATTTGGTTGCAGTGAATTATCATTGTAATTATCAACAAAGTAAGCAATGCGTATGCACGTTTCACTATCAGATCTGTGCCAATTTAAAAATGATCATCTGAAACGTCCTACATGTAATATTAAATATTAGAATAACCTTCACAATCTCAACATTTACATTTATTATGTATATTTATGCAAATATAAATATGCATAAAATGAAAACATAATATGGCCGTTCAGTCAAACGTCAGTCTGCGTGAAATGGTATTTAAGATCATAATTTAAAGTATCTCTTAAATAAATCGAATACTTTTAACTGGATGGATAATGAGGCGTGTGGGAGATCGAGGAAAACTACCATATCCGCCTCTCTCGTTCCTGAATTCAGCCCGTTTTCTCGTAAAAGCGACTTTCGCGGTACAGAGGTTAACGTCGCGACCTAGCCGCGAAAGCTCGTCCATACACGCGTTAACCGATCTTTCCCCACGCAAACTGTACCATCGTGAGACCCAGGTGCTCGCGCGAACGAACGTTTTGGTGCTCGGTGCACCGTTACGTCGAATTCCGGCCGGTTATTTTGTCAGGATCCTGAATATACATTTCGTTCGAGACAAAATAACGATAATATTACATGCAAATATAACTACATATCTTTACTACGTTAAAACGTTTCCATTTAAAATTGTCTTTATTTATCTTCATTAAATTTAAATTTAACGTACCGGATATGTACAAATTTTATAAAATATAATAGACAAGTGCAAATTAACTGCAAATAGTAATAGCGCAAGAAGATGACTCGATAAAATATGGAGTAAATCTTGCGTAAATCTCTTCTCTTTAATTTGCGTAAGTCTTATAAGCACATCAGCTGTCTAGATCCTACACTCATAATGTGAGATAACTCGAAACCGTTGTACGATGATGAAAAAAGATAGCATGACTCAAACTAAAGGAGCACAACATTTAACGATCAGATCTACTAGTACAATGATACATCGGCAATTATTATTTAGTACGTGTAACTGTACAATCGTACATTATTACTTATACAGTTAAAGTGAATTATGTGCTTTGTAGGAAATAAAATCGGCAATGGAAATGTAGAAAGTATACGACGGAAAGTTTTCAAGTGCATTCCTCGCAAGGAAACTTCCGGTAATTTAATAGAAAATACCTGAAAGCCGAAAAGTCAGACGGCCCATTTTATATGCGGGCATCGCTTTCGCTACGCTGGGCTTACAATACGCATCTTAAATGTGCTTAGTAATTCCGCACAGATATGCTTGCGCTTCTAAGAAAATTTATGTTATTATAAATGCACTAGTTCGCACGTACCGCATTTTCTTTGCCGCACGACGGTCAAATAATTGCATTGTAATGTCGTAGCTTGTTCTTTATTCATAATCTTCTTTCAGTCACATCGTCTCGTCGAACATAGGAAGATTAATTATCTTTCCTGACAGATACATTGCCTTGAAGTATCAGGCTTTGTATTCAAAAATGTCTCATGTAGCATGAAGATAGCTTTTAATGTAATATTCTTTTTATTTTTCATTAATTTATTATTTTTATCAACAAATCAATTAATATAAAAGAGCTTATAAATATACGTATAAGATTTTATTGTAATTAATTCATTATTAATTACGTCAATATTTTATCATTAAAAACTTAACTTAATATTCGCATTTTAATTTTTACTATCATTATTGCTGTATTTGCAATGTACATATTTTTATCTCTTCATTGTCTGTAATTATAAAAAGAATGATATAACATGAAGCAATTCTAAAGGGTTAGAACTGACGTGCATTTCTATCGAATTGCTTTCCATATATCGCAAGATGATCGGCCGCTTCCGGTCTTCTCGGCAAACGGGGCCACTTGGTCAGCAGGTCCGTTCTATCCGATTCTCTGGATCGCGAGTGAGAATCGTATCGGACCGGTTCGCATACAAGATAGTTCCTCCTTGTGCACCTGAGAGAGAACCGGTGTAATATCGTACACAGCATTTTCACGCAATTAAAGAGACATTTCGACAATAGTCAACTGTCTACAAGTGATCCAGATACGATCAGACATGTGACTGATATTTTTATAGGTAACAGTTAGATAAT